>JAODAL010017579.1:0-77330 GCA_025379985.1 Phyllomedusa bahiana
CTTGGGGGCAGAAATAGCCCCCCCCCTTGTAGTTTAGGGCCCCCTGTAGGCAAAATAGTCCCCCTTAAGGTTTAAGGCCCCTTTGGGCAAATAGTCCCCCCCGTAGATTAAGGCCCCCCTGTGGGCAAAATAGTCCCCCCCTTTTAGATTAGGGCCCCCTTGTAGGCAAAAAATTCCACCTGTAATTGGGGGCCCCTTGTAGGCAGAATAGCCCCCTCTCTGTAGATTAGGGCCCCCCTGCGGGCCCCCCAAAGGGGAAAATGTCCCCCCCCGTAGAAAAAGGGCAAAACCCCCCCCTGTAGGCAGAATATTCCCCCCTCTGTAGATTAGGCCCCTTGTAGGCAGAATAGTCTCCCCCCCCCGTAATTGGGGGCCCCTTGTAGGCAGAATAGTCCCCCCCTGTAAATTTAAGGCCCCCCCCTGTAGGAAAAGTTCCCCCCAGTCGGGGGGCCCCCTTGGAAAGCCCCCCAAAATAAGTTCCCCCCCCCAGTTTGGGCCCCCTGTACATGTCCCCCCCCCCCTCCAGTATTAGGGCACCCTGTAGGCATTGTCCCCTCCCCCCGGTTTTGGGCCCCCTGTAGGCATTGTTTTCCATCCCCCAGTATTTGGGCCCCCGTAGGCATAGTCCCCCCCCCCCCCCCAGTATTAGGGCCCCCCCGTGGGTATTACTCCCCGGGGCCGCGCTCCCCCGGGTCTCCCTCCTCCCGGCCCCAACCTGTGCTTTAGGCTTGGGGGGGAGAACGGGAAGCTCGAAAGGGGGCGTGATGACCACTTCCCGCGGCCGCCTGCTGAGTGATTACGGGGGGGGCATGGACGCCAGCTCTCCCTGCTTCCCCGTTCCCCTTAAATTTTTATCGCTCGCACGGACGGCATACAATTAAGAAGCTCTGTGAAAAGAAAGGGGGCGGCCGGGGCAGGGGGGGCCGGGCCCCCCCCTGGCTTAACAGCCCGGGGCCCGGGCCCCGGTAAGCAGTTCACTGGGGTGGCCCAAGGTCTTTCCGGGGGGGAAACGGGGGGTAGCAGCTGCCCGGGCCCCAAAACCCAGGGGCCCCGGGCAGCTGCTACGCTGCTACCCCGGTATTTACCCCCCCTTTTACACCTTTATAAAATTGAATAAAAAAGTTGAGGCTTTTCCCATCCAGGTGTCTCTGATATATGGCGGTATTATTGATACCTATAATTAGTGCTGCTGTTTCAGTTTCCTATGGCCCCCATGATTTTATTATCCCTTTTTGGTAGTTTTATTAGTTTGTCCCCACATGTAAAGGGAGCATGTCCCAGAATTCACTGCTGTCCTGTGACCACCCATCAGGCTTCTCAGAAGACGGCTGCATTATCAGATTAGATATAATTAGCTGCTAATCGGGCTTTGCTCTATCGGGGTTTGGCCTTGTCACATTTACATTAAGGCGGCTGGATTATTTTCCCTATTCTGATCTCCCGGGGCGGGCTTTGCGCTGTAGCTTTCCATCGGTTTGGTCCTACGTAGAGCAATTTTTGCCTAATGCAAAACTTAGAAGCTCTTGTCTGCAGGATTGCAGGTCACATATATAATGTATTGTGCCTTAATATTCTGCTCTACAGTAAAAAGGCATATATTTAGGTGAATTAGAGCTAAAGGAGTGTTCCCACCATAGTCATTGATCTGTGCGGGTCCAAACTCTAGAACATATCGCACAAACAGGCCCCCGAAAGTTTAAGCTCAGAATAAAGAGCTGGTCACACTAGCACATGACTCTACATTCTGTTCTATGGGAGTTCCCAGTACAGGGGAGTGTTGTGTTCTCCATTCTGTTCTATGGGAGTTCCCAGTACAGGGGAGCGCTGTGTTCTCTCCATTCTGATCTATGGGAGTTCCCAGTACAGGGGAGCACTGTGTTCTCCATTCTGATCTATGGGAGGTCCCAGTACAGGGGAGTTCTGTGTTCTCCATTCTCCTCTATGGGAGTTCCCAGTACAGGGGAGCGCTGTGTCCTCCATTCTGTTCTATGAGAGTTCCCAGTACAGTGGAGCGCTGTGTTCTCCATTCTCCTCTATGGGAGTTCCCAGTACAGGGTAGTGCTGTGTTCTCCATTCTCCTCTATGGGAGTTCCCAGTACAAGGGAGCGCTGTGTCCTCCATTCTCGTTCTATGGAGTCTCCAGTACAGAGGAGCGCTGTGTTTCTCCATTCTCCTCTATGGAGTTCCCTGTACAGGGGAGCACCGTGTTCTCCATTCTCCTCTATGGGAGTTCCCAGTACAGGGAGCGCTGTGTCCCCCATTCTGTTCTATGGAGTTCCCAGTACAGAGGAGCGCTGTGTTCTCCATTCTCCTCATGGGAGTTCCCAGTACAGGGGAGCGATGTGTTCTCCATTCTCCTCTATGGAGTTCCAGTACAGGGCAGTGCTGTGTTCTCCATTCTCCTCTATGGGAGTTCCCAGTACAGGGAGTACTGTGTTCTCCATTCTGTTCTATGGGAGTTCCCAGTACAGGGGAGCTCTGTGTTCTCCCTTCTGGTCTATGGGAGTTCCCAGTACAGGGGAGTGCTGTGTTCTCCATTCTCCTCTATGCGAGGTCCCAGTAGAGGGGAGCACTGTGCTCTCCATTCTCCTGTATGGGAGCTCCCAGTACAGGGGAGCGCTGTGTTCTCCATTCTCCTCTATGCGAGTTCCCAGTAGAGGGGAGCACTGTGCTCTCCATTCTCCTCTATGGGAGCTCCCAGTACAGGGGAGCGCTGTGTTCTCCATTCTTCTCTATGGGAGTTCCCAGTACAGGGGAGCGCTGTGTTCTACATTCTCCTCTATGGGAGTTCCTAGTACAGGGGAGTGCTGTGTTCTCCATTCTCCTCTATGGAAGTTCCCAGTATAGGGGAGCGCTGTGTTCTCCATTCTGTTCTATAGGAGTTCCCAGTACAGGGGAGCGCTGTGTTCTCTCCATTCTGTTCTATGGGAGTTCCCAGTACAGGGGAGTGCTGTGTTCTCCATTCTGTTCTATGGGACTTCCCAGTACAGGGAGTGCTGTGTTCTACATTCTGTTCTATGGTAGTTCCCAGTATAGGGGAGTGCTGTGTTCTCCATTCTGTTCTTTGGGAGTTCCCAGTACAGAGGAGCAGAATGTTTAGAATGTACTCAGAACTCCCATAGAACAGCATGGAGAGTCGTGCGCAAATGTGATCGGCTCTACATTCTGAGACAACATTTTGGGAGACCCATTCCCAAGATATGCCAGGCTATTGATATGCCATCACAGTCTATGGTAGGAACCAGGGCCATCTTAACAGCATTATGGGCCCCTGGGCAGGGTTGTGCACTGGGACCCCCAAAAAACACAACCAATCAAACTTATAACCTACAACACCGCCATATAGAAACCACATAGTAGTCAGACACCAGCTCAGGTCCAACCACTCACATAGAACACGTGATACCTACAACACTGATTCCACATATATAGACAGGGGAAAATACATGACCCTGATCATATAGGTGGGACTCACAGGAGACGTCCTATGTAATCAGTCATTCTCTGAATCGTTCTTTTTCCCTTATCTTCTCGATTCAGTCTAGACCCCCATGACGACTTCTCCCGGCCACAGCTCGTGTCTGCAGAATTTACCACACGAACATCTTAGACATCTCACTTTATCAGCACTTCCCTATCAATTCCTACCAATGTTATGGGCAGCCCCATTAAGCAAATATGAAGTAATGTTGCCCACCATTAAGAAGGTAGGTATCTAGACCCCAGTAGGACAATATGCTGCCCCCAATAGGTAGGTTTACATCCCCATGTAGGTGATAGGCACTTCTGTAGGATATAGCCACCTGTAGGATATGGGCACCCTGTATGGCATAGGCCTCCCTATAGGTATTTTTTTTTTTTTTCAAACTGTACTTTCAGTTAAAACCAGAAGTTTCCATCCACTCTATAAAAAGCCCCATCTGCAGGTTTTTCTCAAATCTGACATGAAATCAGAATAAACCTTCCCGTTTTAGGTCAATTAGGAACCAAAATTATTTATATTTGCCAAATGCCAGAATAATGAGAGAGATATAAATTTGAAGGCATTTTTATCACTTTCTACAAAGTCAGAAGTTTCCATACACTAGGATTACTCTGCCTTTCAACAATTTGGGACAGCCCCTATGATGATGTCATGTCTTTGGAAGCTTCTGATATTTTTATTTGCAACATTTTAATTAATTAGAGACACAACTGTGGATGTATTTTTTAAAGCACACCAGAAACGCACTGCTTCTGTGTGTAACCTCATGGGAAAGTCTAACGAAATCAGCCAAGATATCAGGAAGAGAATTGTGGACATGCACAAATTTGGATCGTCCTTGGGTCCAGTTACCTGAAGGTTCCTCGTTCATCTGTACAAACAATTAAACAGAAGTACAAACAAGATGGGAATGTCCAGCCATCATACCACTCAGGAAAAAGACGGGTTCTGTGTCTCAGAGATGAATGTGCTGTCATCCAACATGTGCATATCAACCCAAGAACAGAAGCAAAAGACCTTGGGCCACATGTATGAACATGTTTAGGTCTAAAACTCACTCTTTTGCCATAGGTTACTATGGGCAAAAAAGGGAGTTTTAGACCTGAACAGGTTCATACATGTGGTGCCTTGTGAAGATGCTGGCAGAAGAAGTTAAGATTGTGTCTTTATCCACAGTTAAACAAGTACTGTGCCAACATGGGCTGGAAGAACACTCTGACAGGAAGAAGCCAGATTAATATTTGCAAATGTACACAAACAAAGAATTACAATTCTGAAGACATGTCCTGTGGTCTGACGAAACTAAAATTTAACTGTTTGTCCATAATTATTACATTTGAAGGAAAAACGGGAGAAGCTTGGAAGCCTTAGAACACCATCCTAACTGTGAAACACAGGGGTGGCAGCATCATGTTGTGGGGGTTGTTTTGTTGCAGGAGAGACTGGTGCACTTCACAAAATAGATGGCATCATAAGGAAAGAAGATTATGTGGCAATACTTTAGCAACATCTCAAGACATCAGCCAGGAAGTTAAAGCTTGGGTGGAAATAGGTCTTCCAAATGGACAATGACCCGAAGCTACTCCCAAACTGGTTACAAAGTGGCTTAAGGAGAACCAAGTCAATGTTTTGGAGTGGCCATCACCATGCCCTGATCTCAATCCTATTGGAAATGTATGGGCAAAGCTGAAAAGGCCGGTGAGAGCAGGCGATCTCCAAACATGGCTCAGTTATAATATTCTTTATTTATATAGCGCCAACATATTCCGCAGCACTTTACAATATAGAGGGTATAAGCACAGACAAATCAGACATTACATTATAAAAAAGCTACTGACAAATGAGACACAAGGTGTGAGGGCCCTGCTCGCAAGAGCTTACAATCTATTCGGGTGTATGGGTGAAACAAAGGCTGACAAGTGCTTGGTTTACAATGGACCAGCCATGTTACATAAATATGGGGTAGTATACATAAAATGTGGATGAACCTGCCATCCCAACCATTACATCTATATACAGATAAGTGCCTGTGGGTGCCAAAGTGCAGGAAGTGATGAATATGTGACAGAATTTGGGGGGTTGACAATTAGGGATCTTGATAGGCTTGTCTAAGAAGATGAGTTTTCAGAGCGCACTTAAAATTATGAGGTTTGTGAGTGTGCCTGATCACATGGGGTAACGTTCCAGAGATCTGGTGCAATACGTGCAAAATCTTGGAGACGGGCATGGGAGGTTCGGATGAGTGAGGTGTGTAGTCTTAGATCAGTAGCAGAGTGGAGAGAGCGGGTAGGGTGGTAGACAGAAATAAGGGAGGAGATGTAGGGGGGTGCAGCGCTGTGGAGAGACTTATGGGTGAGAGTGATGAGTTTATGTTGTATTCTGTACTGAATAGGCAGCCAGTGCAGAGACTGACACAGGGTAGAGGCATCAGTTTCACCGGTTCTGTCAGGAGGAATGGGCCAAAATTCCTACCAACGATTGTGAGAATCTTGTGGAAGGATCCAAAACGTTTGACCCAAGTCCTACAGTTTAAGGGCAATGCTACCAAATACTAATGAAATGGATGGAAACTTCTGACTTTGCAGAAAGTAATAAAAATGCCTTAAACAAGTCTCTCTCTCAATATTCTGCATTTGGCAAATAGAAATAATTTTGGTTCCTAATTGGCCTAAAACGGGGAAGGTTTATTCTGATTTCATGTCAGATAGTGAGAAAAACCTGCAGATGAGGCTTTTTATAGAGGGGATGGAAACTTCTGGTTTCAAATGTACGACTCTGCGCTCTCCCGCTGGGGACCCCGCTTCGGCAGCTGGTTTCCGGTGTGAGCAGTGTGACGTCATCACGTGGCTCCCGAGATTTCCTAGGCTAGAAGCATATGGGCTATTGGCCTAGGAAATACATCGATGACATCGCCTCCTGTGCCGCTTATAGACACGGCGGGTCCGGGCCTGCACACAGACATGCCATCTGTACCCATTGCAGGTGCCGAGTCACACCCCTGGGCAGGGTAGGCCGCTGTCCTGAAGGCCCCCCTGTGCTGCCCTGCCCAATGGAAAAAATGGCCCTGGTAGGAAGACCCCTTTAAGAGCATATGCACATTTCTGTACAACTTCAAGCAAGACTTCACTGGGCCTCATTGTCTTTTGGATGCCTCCAATTCTCTATGAAGGAATATTGTTTTTGGATTCTGTATGAATCAGACAGGAAACATACTATGCCACACTCCATCAGGTGCCAAATTATAGAGGAATTCTACCCAAATGGTAGAAAAGCAGGCATGGACCACACAGCCGCAAGCAATATATAAGTCTACTGGTGTTTTTTTTAATAAAACAGTATAAGCCCACTTGACACTTCACTGCAATTCTTTTAATTGGGTCTCTATACTAAGAGGTATTACACTGCATGGCAACAAATACACCAGTAAGGGAAGCGATCTAGTGGCCCAATATCCCTGCTACTAGGCCTAGCCACACAGTTCTGGGTCATATCACCACCCAGGCAAGGTATCATAGCCACACTGGCCACTGAACAGCAACTCAACCAAACAGCAATCAGGGTTGAGACTAAATAGGGTAGGGAAGGTAGGGACCTTCTGTTAAATACAAACACCTGGACCAGATGTGAGGAGTGCTGGTGCCAAGGCAGAACAAAGAAAGAAGGGCATAGCCCATATTTGGAAACTCTCCTGGGACAGATTTGCAAATAAGGGAGACCTCCTGGGAATGCCGTTAGACAGTTGTGTCAATCGGGTGTGACTTGTGAAATGGGGTGTGGCTGGTGGACTGGGGGGTGGTTTTTGCAAATTTGAATCTGCCCTAAGACCACGTGTAAAAGTTATCAAGTATGAGATAGATTTATGTAATAATACAGCTCACAGAAGAATATAGAACCCCCCCAAAAATTAATAAAACTACAAAATGTTATTAATATACATTAAAAAACTCCCTAATACAAAAAAATTGTGCAATAAACCTTCCTTATACGGTCAAATACCAAAGTATAGAAAACACCTAGAGACAGTAACCTAGATAAAGAAGCACAAGATAAATATACTGCATCAAAAACACATGTATCAAACGTGTGGCCAGTATATGGCCTAATAAATGTCTGTAACTCACGGTTCTGTAGAGTATGCTGATATATATATAACAGCTGTTGCGAGAAGAGAAAAAAATAAAAAATTCCACAACACTGTGAAAATACCTTAATAGCGTCACTATGCTGAACCTATCCAAAAGGAGGGGCACCCGCCCCAAAAGGGGCGACCCCGTCTATCCGAAGGCTGTCCCTCAATCTAAATAGAAAAGCAAAACAAGCAGTGAAATAGATAAATACACTGCTTATTGGACAGAGAAATTCTCAATGTCCACAAAAAATGTCCCGACGCGTTTCCCCAGTAAAAAAAGAAAACTGGTTCATCAGGGGACCAAAAATAACTTACATAACCACCAAAATAAGGTGGTGATGAATACTGGTAGCTGATAGAGATGATACAAAGAGACTACTTTATCTAATAATGCCTAAATAACAGAAACAATTTTAATCCCCCTAACTTGACGCTCGCTGGCTGTGCTCTTCTCTACTAGGTAGAATGGAGAAAAAATACAATTGTGCCAACATAACAGTGCAGTTACCAGGGTTTGTTATGGTGCTGTGCATTTCTGCTGAACATTAAATGGTCCACTTATGATGATAATCCGGCTCCTCCCAGTAACTACGGTGTGCTGGGTACTGGGGTAATACTGCAACAGGGTTAGTTCCAGCCTCAGGAAGATGAAAAACACAGTTGATTGACACTAAGACCTAGTGATGGTAATGGACAGGCATATAACAGACTCCTTCATTAACAACGATGGTATAAAATAAAAATAAAAAAAAGCAAACAACAGAAAAAAATATTTTATTTAAATAAATATTCCCTGAAACCAGCCCATGTTAACCATTTTATTAAAGAAATAGATCTAATGCTGGTCTGATGTAGTCCAACAAGTCCGATGTAGTGCAAAGGAGGGAAGCTATAAGAAAAATACTAGCAAAACCCTGGGGGTTGTGGTATTGCCAGCTTTCCTGGATGTTGGATAGCCTATCCAGTGTCCATAAAATCTGCGTAGGCCATGAGGAGTGAGATAAGATCATTAATCTCCCTCACTGCAGGAAAGGGCATGCGCTCCCCCACAGTTAGACTATGTAGACTATCTGCAGAAAGTAAGCGGGCCTCCTGTACCCCCTGACTCTCCCTCTAAAAGGCCTTACTCTCCACTCCCACTCTGCACATCCAATCCCTAACTGAAACCCCCTACTGTAATTATTCCTCACCCACTTCAATCCTCCTCCCCCCACTCCTGCTCTTATGCCATCCCCTTTCTTCCTGAAATACAGTTATATGTTCGGGAGAGTGGCAGTAGTTAAACAAAGAAAAAAAAAACAGCCAGGATCGGAGTTATTCCCGGTCCAGGCTGTTGAAAGTAGGTGTCAGTCGTAACTAATAGCCGACACCTGCCATTTATGAGATCTAGGTGGTCACCTACCTCTACTTACTCTTCATTGAGGGCCTGGGTGAAAGTATATTATATGGAAGGCCACACATAAGAGAATGTTACAGTAGTCTGGGTGGAATAGGATAAGGGCATGTACAAGCATTTTGGTCAGTGAAAGAGTAGGTATAACAATTTTTCTAAGCTGGAGGCAGCAACATAAAATCAAACCAATTGGCTATACATGGAGAAGATTTGAAACATCCACTATACCTAAAAGGTCAACCCAAGAACAGAATTCAGTATGCTGAAGGGACAGCAGACAGTTTATCGATCTACAGGCAGCTCTATCAGATAGTGATGTCAAAGTGCATGAGTCTTCCAGGCTCAAACAGTGTAGCAGTGGAAGCCCCCGATGGGCCCCTGGGCTTGGTGGGACCTTGGTCATGTCACACCTAGGGCTGTTTTTCAGGAAGAGAGGCAAAAGCAAGAGGCACAGTGCAAGATTCATGTCCAGTTATATAGTAGCTGTAGGGTGGGCCCCAAGAATAAACTTCACTGATGGACCCCAAGAATAAACTACAATGGTGGACACTAAGACTTAAAGGGGTGTTATCGTTTCATTAAATGGTCTTCAGAATAAGGGGACAGTGAAAACAAGCAACTTTGCAATTGGATGTCATTAGCAAGCTGCTTTGTTCTCACAGTGTCCCTTATCTTGTGTTTTTATTTACACTGATATCCAGTGTGGGTCTAATCCCTCCTGATCCCTCCTCCTTGCAATTCACTAGCTGAGAGCTCATTTACATTCTGTACAGCCCCTGGGTCCATTCACGGAGCTGTGTGTCTGACTCAGAGTTAGGGGCCGTAGCATTTTCTGTTTCCACACCTAGCAGAAACAGACTGCAGCAGATTGTACAATGAGAAAACATGACAGTTTTGACCCTGTGCCTAACTCTCCTGCATACACGCAGATCTGTGCCGTTCTTAGAAAGCTGTAATACATCTCCAGCTGTGAGAGATCAGTGCTCAGATTAGATTGAATGCAGCCTGTGGTATGTATACAGCTCTTATAAAATAAGACTGATAGGGAGAGACACAGTGATATGTGGACTCAGAGGGGAGGGGGGGAGTCTCAGGCCAGCAGTGAAGGGGGGATGATGTCATCCAGCTGGGAGGGGAAAAAACGCCCCCTGCATTCACAGAGCTGAGAAGCTCAGAGCAGTGTGAATGAGCCGAAGTAAGGAAGCGATACATCCCCTTTAATTCCACTGGTGGGCCCCAAGAATCAACTCCACAGGTGGACTCCAAGAATAAACTACAATGGTGGGCCCTAAAATCAACTCTACTGGTGGGCTCCAAGAATCAACTCCACTGGTGGCCCCAAGAATAAACTACAATGGTGGGCCCTAAAAATCAACTCCACTGGTGGCCCCAAGAATAAACTACAATGGTGGGCCCTAAAAATCAACTCCACTGGTGATTCCAAGAATCAACTCCACTGGTGGCTCCAAGAATCAACTCCACTGGTGGGCTCCAAGAATCAACTCCACTGGTGGCCCCAAGAATCAACTCCACTGGTGGGCCACAAGAATTATCTCCATTGGTGAGCCCCATTAATGAACTCCACTGGTGATCCCCAAGAATCAACTTCACTTGTGGATCCTGAAAATCATCTTCACTGGTGGACCTTGAATATCAACTCCCTGTTGGCTCCCAAGAGTAAACTCCACTGGTGGGCTCCAGGCATCCCAGTCCAACACTGGAGTCTTCCATTAGAAACAAAGTTGCAAAAATTAGACCTACTGGCTGACTTAATTAATGAGTCAATTAATTTATTGATTAAAGTGCGCTGAATAAGTACTGTTTACTGGGGCTGATCCACATGGTGTGTGCTCTATACCCAACAGATTGAAAATATACAAGCAGTTCTGCAGGCCTCCAGTGTCCTCATCTGTGCAGGAAAAGAGCCTTTTAAGCCCATCCAAATGGAAAATATGCATAAAAGTACCACTGACAAGCTTCCGGGCCTCCGATCTCATCCAAACCACAATACTGAGGTCATGGACAACAAGAAAAATGGTAAGTCACTGTAGTAGTCTTTGTAATTGCAGAATAAAAGAGTCTTTACACGCAGTAATTGTAGGCTGCTCAACTATATGTGCTCCAGACTTTTTTCAATTTCAGGGACAGGAAGATACACAACTGGACAGGAACACTTTAGCTTGCTTTTTCCATGGCTTGTGGTGCAAAAGATCAGGTGGGAAAGTGCAGGAATTGACAGAAGATATTTACCGGTGTGTTGGTCCTTTAAAAATTACTGAGCCGATGTGCGCGCTTCTTAGGGAGTGGGGATGCATGTGCTGACAGGCAGGGATGTGCGGGGTGCAGGAGCGCAGGGAGGTGAGTATCGGGCAGAAGCACGAGTGTGCCTGCAGTCTGCAAGGTATCACTCGTACCCAGCGGGGACACTGGGTGTGGGTGTATCTGTAGCCTGACATGTGGACCGTGGGACCATGCATGAAAATATCCGACAGACCAGCACCTCTTAACAAATAAAAAAATAAGACTTGCAGGAATATGTTGGTTAAAAGGGTTTTGCCACAATCTCATTTCATACCTCCTGCCTCCAGCTCGTCAGCCCTGTGTGCTCAGCAGGGGGCGTGTGTGATTTGTTTGAATTACATATCATGTGACCCACAGAATGACATCACCAGGCCTTTCCTCTCGTTAGTCAAAGAAAGGTCTGTTTATGTGTAGAACTGTAAGTAGCTACATTGTAGCTCAGAGGTAAAACTTTTGCCTCCAGGCACAAAGGTCCTCGGTTCAAATCCCCTCGGAAACCAACCTGTGGATTTTATTTCTCTTTATCAATGCACATGCCTCATTGAGGTTTCTTTTTTTATTTATTTGCAATTTTTTGACTAATTACTAAGGAGTACAGAGGACGGGAGTAGAGTGACAGCACCTGGGGTTTGAACACTCAGTAGCTGCCTGAGAGGAGAGGGGATGTCTGAGCATGTGTGACCAGGCCTGATGAGCTCACAGCTCTGGTCGTATCCCCTGGAGATGAGTTGTAAACAATGGATCACTAAAGGAGCAGCTAAGACAAAAACGGTGCAGAATTTTTAGTAATGATGAATGGTGAAAATGTTTATTATTTAATTTACAAACTTCCCACGTCAATTTTACTTCATGGTAAAACCTCTTTAAATGGGAAAACCAGAAGTGGCGTAGAAAGTAGCTAGCTTCTCCTCCAATTTAGATCTCAATATAAAGAAAAATATATGATTCTAAGCCAATTTATGTCACAGGTTTCTTTGCATTTGCTGATACACAGACCCTAAAAAACTTGTGTTTAAATATCTGCAAATGATCTCAAGTAGTTATTTTACGCCTTTGTGCTTTTGGATGTTCTTGAAGGTTAACACATTTGGATTTCTAGTATATGTACGTCCAGTATCTATGTCTCCATAGATACTGCTTATTGGCAACTGAGCTCCCAGTCGAAATAGAGAAAGTTTTCAAGAAAGTTCTCATGCCCTGAGATGCAATGGTCAGTAGTGATTGGTGGGTGCCGGTGAGTAGCAATGGCAGTTGGGAACCCCACAAGGGCCCTCAAGGTTTTTCATAGGCTTGTGCTTATAAGTAGCTTATCAGGGATACACTAGGCATCAAAGAAGTTGACATTGTTGAATACAGCTCAATGAAAAAATAATTTGCACTAATTATATTTATAAGATACTGTATATATCTTTATCTATACTGTACTTTAGAATATATATATATATATATATATATATATATATATATATATATATATAAAACTTGCGCAAATTATTATTTCATTAAACTGTATTCAACAATGTCAACTTCTTTGATGCCTAGTATATCCCTGATTATATATATATATATATATATATATATATATATACTTTTTTTTACTAACATTTTATTTAGAAATAGTTCACCAGAAATAGACTTTTTCACAATGTTAAGAATACAGTTATGATGTTTTTCTACAAAAAAAATAAATATGGTTCCTTTTTAGTATAGAATTGCTACTATTATTTTTTTTATTACTTAGTAGGCTATAGTATCTTACAAAAGTAAGTACACCCCTCACATTTTTGTAAATATTGTATTATATCTTTCCATAGGACAACACTGAGGATATGACACGTTGGTACAATGTAAAGTAATCAGTGGACAGGTTGTATAACAGGGAAAATTTAGTGTGCCCTCAAAATAACTCAACACACAGCAATCAATGTCTAAACCACTGGCAACAAAAGTGAGTACACCCCTAATTGACAACAAAAGTAAGTACACTCCTATGTGACAACAAAAGTGAGTACACCCCTAAGTGACAACAAAAGTGAGGACACCCCTAAGTGACAATAGACAAATTGTGCCCAAAGTGTCAATATTCTGTGTGGCCGCCATTATTTTCCAGCACTGCCTGAACGCTCTTGGGCATGGAGGTCACTAGAGCTTCACAGGCTGCAGCCACTGGGATCCTCTTCCCTCCTCCATGACGACATCATGGAGCTGGTGGATGTTAGAGACCTTGTGCTCCTCCACCTTCCATTTGAGGAGGCCCCACAGATGCTCCATAGGGCTTAGGTCTGGAGACATGTCACTGTAACAGGAATAGCAGAACTGATATGCCAATCACTGCTATAGACCCACCCCCAGCCTGACTAGGAAGTGGGAGTCTAAAATTGCCTGTGGCATTGTGAGACTGCATGGTGAGAAAATGCCTTTAATTGCTGCATAGCACTTAAAAAGCTTTAACAGCTAATTAGTTACGATTACAGTCCAAACTAGGATTCGGGTCAAATTTAACTTTAAACTGACTCCAAAGTGTAACACCAGTAGGGATTGACACTGCCTCATGGTGTTTGTGCACACAGTTTTGCCCATTGTAGTCCTAAAAACCACTAAAAAGTACAGAAACATTCAAAAGAAACTATACAAATACCATAAAATAAAAGAAAAATGAGTCATGCTTAGTTCCATGTCGTAGACTTGATTCACATCTGCGCAGAGGTAAGAACGGACACCTGGGGATCCGCTTCACAATGAGCACCCACAGCGCCCGACCCTATTAATTACAATGGGTCTGTCAGGTTTCTGCCCTGAGACAGAAAAACCAGTGCCTCTTGCTGCACTATTTTTTCCATCACTCTTAATGAAACATGCGACAGAGGTTTTGGACAGAACCTCCAATGCATTTGTGATCCAAGCCTTCAAGTTTTTTTTACTGTATGTTTTTCTAAGAAAACCAGTTCTGACCAATGAACTTTATTTGATTTTTTTTCCAAAACTAAAGGCACATTCCCATGGCCATATTTGAGAGTTCAATTACATGTAACGGTGCTTATAACCTGCTATGGGCTTCATGTATGATCACTGTCTGTCACGATGTGCTCCGCAGTACACACTCGGGTCTGTGCTCCCAGCTGCCTGCCGGAAGTTACTCACCTCTCCCTGCTCTTGCTCCTCTCCTGCCTGCTGCTTGTGGCCAGCGTGTGTGCGCACAGCCTCTTCAAGATTAAAGGGCCAGTGCACACCTGACCTCTCACAGTGACCCAGCAGATCCACACCTGCAGCCGTGACACTGTATAGCAGTAAGACTGCCTTTGTTGCCCATAACAACCAATTAGAGCCCATAGCAACCAATCAGAGGCCAGCTTTTATTTTTGCAGAGCCCTATATGAAATGAAAGCTGAGCTCTGATTGGTTGCTATGAGCTCTGACCAGTTGCTTTGGGCTCTGCTTGGTCGCTATGGGCTCTGATTGGTTGTTGTGAGCTCTGATTGGTTGTAATGGGCTCTGATTGGTTGTTGTGAGCTCTGATCGGTTGCTTTGGGCTCTGATTGGTTGCTATGAGCTCTGATTGGTTGTAATGGGCTCTGATTGGTTGCCATGAGCTCTGATTGTTTGCTATGGACTCTAATTGATTGCTATGGGCTTTGATTGGTTTCTATAAGCTCTGATTGGTTGCTGTGAGCTCTGATTGGTTGCTATGGGCTCTGATTGGTTTCTATGAGCTCTGATTCTTTGCTATGGGTTCTGATTGGTTGTTGTGAGTTCTGATAGGTTGCTAAGAGCTCTGTTTGGTTGCTATGAGCTCTGATTGGTTTCTATGAGCTCTGATTTATTGTTGTGAGCTCTGATAGGTTGCTAAGAGCTCTGTTTGCTTGCTATGAGCTCTGATTGCTTGCTATGAGCTCTGATTGGTTGATAAGGGCCATTATTGGTTGCTATGACCTCTGATTGTTTTCTTTGTGCTCTGATTTGTTGCTATGTGCTGTTATTGGTTGCTCTGTGCTATGATTGGTTGAGCTCTCATTGGTTGCTGTGGGCTCTGATTGGTTGCTATGGGCCATGATTGGTTGCTATGAGCAAAAAAGACAGTCTTACTGCTAGACAGTTTTCATACATAAGGCCCAGTGTATCTCCATTTGGGGAGATTTTCATGGATTACATGGAAATTCGTAACTAGAAACTGTGGCATTCTCCATAATACAGAAGGCATTCTCCCCATTCTCAGATTAATTTCTTCTAGGGGTCAATGTGGTGCCTTGTGGTGGAACCACATGGAGTGGAGAGGGGATCCATCCAGAAAATTTAATTGTACAACCTATGCTTTACCATAAGACTCATTGTATATGAATTGCCTTCAGGATCAGCAGATAATTTAAATTACTCAGGTGTTTTAAATCGGGTGTGAGGGGGTGAAATATTTCATCTAAAGAACAGGGATCTATCAAATCTGATCTTCACAACCCATGTTTGTGGAAGTGTATCGTGGCACGAAGAAGGAAAATCTCTGAGGAATTCAGAAGAAGAGTTGTTGATGCTCATCAGGCTGGAAACTGCTACAAAACCATCTCTAATGAGTTTTTACTGCTCATGGGAAACCATATGTCGCCCAAGTCTAAAGTCAAGGCTTCTACAAGTGATTGACCCAAACCAACCTCAAAGTTTCAGGAGCTATAGAAACACCTGCCCCCGATACAAATCTTTATCCCGCGTCTCTATATAAGAGTCAATAAAGTTTTAACATTTCCATTTCATGCCTTCAGGATCAGCATACATTTTGAAATTTAAATTACTCAGGTGTTTTAAATCTGGTTTGAGGGGGTGAAATATTTCATCTACAGAACAGAGATCTATCAAATCTGATCTTCACAACCCATGTTTGTGGAAGTGTATCATGGCACGAAGAAAGGAAAATCTCTGAGGACTTCAGAAGAAGAGTTGTTGATGCTCATCAGGCTGGAAAATGCTACAAAACCATCTCTAAAGAGTTTTTACTGCTCATGGGAAACCATGTGTCGCCCCAGTCTAAAGTCAAGGCTTCAACAAGTGATTGACCCAAACCTAGCTCAAAGTTTCAGGAACTATAAAAACACCTGCCCCCAATTCAAATCCTTATCCCATGTCTCTATATAACAGTCAATAAAGTTTTAGCATTTCCATTTCATGCCTTCAGGATCAGGAGATAATTTGAAAGTTAAATTCATCAGGTGTTTTAAATCAGGTGTGAGGGGGTGTAATATTTAATCTAAAGAACAGGGATCTATCAAATTTGATCTTCACAACCCATGTTTGTGAAAGTGCATCATGGCACAAAGAAAGGAAAATCTCTGAGGACTTCAGAAGAAGAGTTGTTGGTGCTCATCAGTCTGGAAAATGCTACAAAACCATCTCTAATGAGCTTTTACTGCTCACGGGAAACCATGTGTCGCCTCAATCTAAAGTCAAGGCTTCACCAAGCGATTGACCCAAACCAACCTCAAAGTTTCAGGAACTATAGAAACACCTGCCCCCGATGCAAATTCTTTTCCCGTGTCTCCATTAAGAACATAGTGAAACTTTTACAGTGAAACCGAAGATTTTATAAGTCTGGTAGTTTATCTTTGAAGTCATGAGCTTCATAATCCTGTTATTAGTTAACACATCACCAAAGTTTTTATTATTTACACAGTCAAAATTGAAGAAGAAAAAAAAGTACAAAATATATAATAGAATATAACATTTTAAAAATTAGAAAACCAAGAAGCAGAAAAAGTTTCATCATTCCTGGCCTCATTTAGACAATAAAAAAATCAGTATTTTGTTCATGTGGGAATATTAAGTCATGTGCAATAAAGCTAAACACTAAATCCTCGAGTAACACCTTGAGTTGTTGAGTCTGGGAGCTCAAGTCAGGATTTACTTTCAGGAAAGTTTACACAAGGACTCCATCTTTTACTGTCTATGCCTTGAGCTTCCCTATCTCCAGCTAATCCAAGGTCCCTGAAACAGTGTTTGATCCAGGGCAGGAGTTAGCTTGTAGAAATACACTTCAAAGTTATTGTGGCCAGAGAAGAGGGGAAGACTGTCGTGAGAACTCAACTAGGAGACGAAGGACATGAAGATTCCAAAACTCTTAAAATCTTTCGACATAAATTGCAATGACTTCCAAGCATTATGCGAGAAATCAGTGAATGTGGGAAGGTAAAGCAAGTGACCTATGATATAGATAGACAGTTTCTGGATCCTCATGGCTTTGACATTTTTAACCTACCAGAAGAAAATGTACGAAAACTGATTTCTTGATGTCTCAGGCCAGAAGACTGAGATTACATTACTAAGAGATTCTCATGTCATCATATCTGCTTCTAATATCTGCCAACTACAGTTTTGGTGTCATGATGAACCTGCGTGGACGCAAATCACCAAATATATTAAAAGGGTTTTCTCACTATGCTGTTTTACCGAGCATGCTCTTCACAGCGAGCCGCAGGCTGTGGGCGGTTCTACAGCTTCAGACTCCCACATCCTGAACAGGAAGTGGGAGATTCTACAGATTCAGACTCCCACTTCCTGTTCAGGCTGATTGCAGTTCTACAGCTTCAGGCTCCAGCTTCCTGTTCAGGATGTGGGAGATTCTACAGATTCAGACTCCCACATCCAGTTCAGGCTGAGGGCGGTTCTACAGATTCAGGTACCCAATTCCTGTTCAGACTGCAGGTGGTTCTACAGCTTCAGGTACCCACTTCCTGTTCAAGTTGTGGGCAGTTCTACAGCTTCAGGCTCCCATTTCATGTTCAGGCTGGGAATGGTTCTACAGCTTCAGACTTCTACTTTCTGTTCAGGCTGTGGACTTTTCTACAGCTTCAGGCTCCCACTTCTTGTTCAGGCTGTGTGAGGTTCTACAGCTTCAAGCTTTCACTTCTTGTTCAGGCTGTAGGTGGTTCTGCAGCCTTAGGCTCCCACGTTCTGTTCCGGCTGTGGGTGGTTCTGCACACTTCCTGTTCAGGCTGTGAGCGGTTCTACAACTTCAGTCTCCTACTTCCTGTTCAGGCTGTGCAGGGGTCTACAGCTTCAGGCTCCCACTTCCTGGTCAGGCGGTGAGCAGTTCTACAGCCTCAGGTTCCCACGGTCTGTTCTGGCTGTGGACTTTTCTTCAGCTTTAGGCTCCCACTTTCTGTTCAGACTGTGGACTTTTCTACAGTTTCAGGCTCCCACTTCTTGTTCAGGCTGTGGGCAGTTCTACAGCTTCAGGCTTCCACTTCCTGTTCAGGCTGTGAATGGTTCTACAGCTTTAAGCTTTCACTTCTTGTTCAGGCTGTGGGTGGTTCTACAGCTTCAAGCTCGCACTTCCAGTTCCGGCTATGTGTGGTTCTGCAGTAGTGAGTGACATTTAAGCTCTGCTATTCCTAGTTGCTCCTTTTAGCTACATTGGTGATGGAGAGGATTTATCAGGTTTGCTCAAGGCTATAGAGCTGTAAAGTTTGGGAATAAGAAACATAAACAAACTCTTGTGTGGCTAATAAGACACAGCAGGAAGTGTCAAAAACAACAATTGGTTTTGCACATGGAAAAACTTTGTTTGAAAAAACAAATGCACACTGGTGTGGCAGCAATTCATATAGACATTTCAAATTCAAAAAAACAGTGGCACATTATGGACTAAGGAAACCGTCAAATGGGATATAGGAAATTTGGAAAAAGTATTACTGCTAACTAGGATACATGAAAAAAAATTGAGGTTCTCAGTTCACACTTTTGGCCAAAAATGCTTAAGCCCACCTCCCAATCATCAAGGGGACCTCAAGTGCAGGTGGGTCCTACGCTATTGTTACCTCTATTGGGTCCTGTTCAGACCTGCATACTTTAGGGAGCGAAGATACCTGCTTCAAAGAACACTGCACTGATTTAAAACATGGGGAAGTGGGTGGGGTGCAAACACAGCAGGAAGTGTCGTCACCATCCTAAATATGGTCGATAAACTAGGGAAGCTTGTGTATACAAGCAGGAGATAAAAACTGCTCTAACTCTGAAAGGAAACAAAATCAGAACAGCAATGTATTTGGTAATAATCTTTATTTATCTTTGCCTATATGTTTAAAGCCAATCAATGTGATGGGAAAACTATGTAATTTGAGCAATGTAGGAAAAAGCTGTTTTTGGTGACCACTGATGACACTTCATCTAAATGCAATTAGAGTTAACCATATCATCATAATCTCTAAGTCCATTTCAGCATAGAAGTAAGATATTAAAAATGTAATTGACATCTTTTATGACCATTTAAGGACCTTTCCAATATTTCCAATATTCTGCTTGTACATCCTTGTCAAGTGTTTGCAGAAGAAAGACACTTGGGCAGCACCACCCAGAGACACTTTAAACTGTAAATCAGCAATACCCATACAGTGGTACTAGAAAGTTTGTGAACCTTTCAGAGTTGTCTGTTTTTCTGCATACATCTGACCTGAAACTACATCCTTAAAATAGAGAAGTAAAGCAAACAAACGAGTCGAACATATTAAACTTGGTCATTTACGTATTAAGGAAAATAATCCAATATCAAATATCTGTGAGTTCCAAGAGTATGTGAGCCTTTAGGATCAGCAGATAATTTGGAGATTAAAGGGGTTGTCTCACTACATCAATTCATGTTACCTCAATCCTGATTCCTCAATTTCATTTTTGCATTCAGGGACATGTTCACTGGTTACTACTGGTCTGCAGCGATGAGCTGCTGAGGACACGAGGTCTGTATCTATAGGAACCAGTGCTGTCAGCCTATCAGAAGAGATCAAGTAGATCTGTAGCTATAGTGACCTGAGGAGCTGATGCAGCCCATACAAGAGTGGATATCTCAGAATAGATAGGACACTGGTAATGGACAGATGTTGCAAAGTGACTTGTTTTTTGCAAGATCTTTAAAGGGGTTGTCTCACTACATTGATTCATCTTACCTCAGTCCTGTTTTCTTGGTTTCATTTTGAATTCAGGGGCGTATTTACTGGCTTCTACTAGGCTGCAGTAGAAGCCAGGTCTGTAGCTATAGCAACCATTGCTGGCAGCCTATCAGGAGAGATCAAACAGGTCTGTAGCTATAGCAACCGGAGCTGGCAGCCTATCATGAGAGATTGAACAGGTCTGTAGCTATAGTGACCTGAGGAGCTGATGCAGCCCATATATACTAGGAATAGGTAGGACACTGGTAATGGACACATATTGCAAAGTGATTTGTTTTTGCAAGATCTTTAACATAAAAAGCAGCGATCTTTGAGTGAGACAACCCCTTTAACATAAAAAGCGAACCTTGTAGTGAGGCGAACCCTTTAAATTACTCAGGTGTTTTCAATCAATGTGATTACAATCAGGTGTGAGGGTGAGACATTTTTTATTTAAAAACTAGGGAGCTGATTTTCACAACACATTTTTGTGGAAGTGTATCATGGCACAAACAAAAAAACAATTTCTGAGGGCTTCAGAAGGAGAGTTGTTGATGCTCATAAGGCTGGAAAAGGTTGCAAAACCATCTCTAATGTGTTTTGACTCCACTAATTCACAGTGAAACAAGTTGTGTACAAATGGTGGACATTCCAGAGCATTATTAACCCCTTATTGACAATGGGCATATGCGTACGCCCTATCCAACCCGCTGGATGCTATCTCTTATTGAACGTGTTTGGACTCTTTGGGCCCTGTGGATTCGGGGCCAGAGATGGTGGATCCATATAGAAGGTAGTGCTGCTGTTATTTCCACTATTTTGATGGGTACTTCCTATTGACGGTAAGGATCTATGGAGCATGCTTTCATGCTGATCCCAGCTGTTTGATCATCTAGACACTGTGGCGATCGCAGCCGCGGCGTCTAAAGGAATGGGTATCATTCCTCCCTCAGATCGTCTCCTCCCACGATGAAGTTAAGGGATGCAGATCGGCTAGCATGGCAGCTGGAAGCCTAGTGAAGGCTTCCATAGCCACCATCTTAATGTTTCTATTACTTCCTGCCCCACACAGGAAGTCATACAGCTGCCATCTTGGTATACCCTTCTGCATTATTTATATAATATAGATGGGTGTACAAGTGACCGAGCCCCTAATCGCTAAGTACCATCACAAGTTTATGGAAGTATATAATGGCATGAACAAAGGAAATTTCTGAGGATCTCAGAAAAAGAGTTGTTGATGCTCATCAGGCTGGAAAAGGTTACACAACTATCTCTAATGAGTTTGGGCTTTACCAATCCACAGTAAGACAAATTTTGTACAAATAGTGGAAATTCAAGACCATTATTAAAGGGGTTGTCTCACTACATTGATTCATCCTGTTTTCTTGGTTTCATTTTGAATTCAGGGCGTGTTTACTGGCTTCCACTAGGCTGCAGTAGAAGCCAGGTCTGTAGCTATAGCAACCAGTGCTGGCAGCCTATCATGAGAGATTGAACAGGTCTGTAGCTATAGCGACCTGAGGAGCTGATGTAACCCATACAAGAGGGGATGTCTAGGCATAGGTAGGACACTGTTAATGGACACATATTGCAAAGTGACTTGTTTTTGCAACATCTTTAACAGAAAAGCAGCAATTATTGTAGTGAGACAACCCCTTTAAGGATCCGCATGTATTACATGTTGAAAGCTGCCTCTAAACTACATCCCATTGATTTTAATAGGAATATGTATCATACTTATGTTTTTTCTGATTGAATATTTCAAACCCACATTGCACTATGTATGTGTCATGTCACCTATTGGCATGATTTCTTATTGCTATGCCATTAAACTCTATGGTGGGAACACTCCTTGGAAAAGAATCCTTTGATGTTTTGTGAATCCCGGTGTCATGTTCCTCACAGACTCAGTTTTCCTAAGTAATTTGTTAATTCATTAACAAACCTGTTAATCAACTTTAATATTGAACTACCTTAAATTCCACCAAATATGCCTTACATAATACTATATTTTTCTATATGGAACTAACATTTGTTATTTTCTGCTTATATATGTCTTTACAGCAAACTTCGGACTTAAAGCCAAAAAAAGTGTTATCCACCCCCGGTCAGCATCAAGCAATAAGACAAGGCTCTCTCTATCATCTGAAAAATCCTATCCAAATGGCTTGACTATGTCTCCAGTGAACAGCGGCTTTGGCTCTTATCCCAATATGTGTCCTCATGATAAATCAGAAGACCCAGGACACTCCCTGCTAAACGATGACATTGAAAAAAAAGTTCATGTAAACAAGGACGGCAGCCTCTCAGTAGAGATGAAGGTCCGGTTTCGTCTGCTTAATGAAGAAACCCTTCAGTGGTCCACACAAATAAAGAAGTCCAGTACGATGGGCAAAGCAAAGTGTGAACAACTCTGTTTATTTGATGAGAATGATAAGAAGGAAGAGATGAACATGGAAAACTTTTCCGAGACAGATGAATCATTCTATCCTTGTGATGCTGACTCGTATAGCTCAAAGCTTAACGAAGCGGGTATAGATGACATGTACTGCAGTCATTGTGGCATGCAGTGCCAAGACTATGATATTTGGAAAAACCCAATGCATGTCAACCAACCAGAGGAGTACGTGAAAAGAGCGACATGGCAAACCCGGTCATCGGCTTCAAGTACATCGTCACAACATAGACTGATGTGCGATCAGAAGACATCAATTGATAGTCTACATTCTGTGTCTTCTGAAGAGTACACAGAGCGTATTGTGCACAGGTCTTCACATTACTCAGAAACCAAAGAAAATGGCGATACAATGGTTACATACTCAACAGTCAGTCGATGTGCAAGCCGCAGTGGACGGTCGACTGTAGCCTCGAACATGGATGCAATTTCAGATACTGAACAACCAAAAAGTGGCAATAGCCGACAGAAGTCATGTTCAAGTTTAAAGAGTCAAGGTTCTATCCAGAAGCAACAGTCCCAGCTTTCTGAAGGACAACGTAGAAGCCATGGCGGCAGCTTTGAAGATTGTTCCGAAGCATCACCCACTCCCTGTTCTGACGGTGAAAATTGTAGCCACAGAGTAAGCGTTGTGTCCCAGTCATCTTTGCATTCTAGAAAGAGTCGCAGCAGAATCCTGAAGATGAGTAGCACAAACACAAAAAGCTTTACATCAAACCCAAGCTATAATGAGGAAGAAGAAGAAGAAACAAACCAATCTAGTTGCAAGGGGTCATTGAACAATATGCAAGGCTTATCGACAGAAACAGGAAACTCAGAAGATCCTTGCAGAAGTGAACCTGCAGAAGATACAAGTATCTCACATAATGATGAAATGCATGATCAACTTACTGAACATGCAACCTCTACTGATCCTATGGAATCTAGTCTTGCTGCTTATGATAAGCGCTCAATAGGAACATCTTCCAGATCTTCAACTAAATCCAGATCTTCCTCTAAAAGGAGTATGAAAGTCAATGGACATGAAGAAGATGATACTTGTAACGCTCTTTGCTCTTCTTCCATTTCAAAGCAAAACAGTGAAAGTGAGATAGTAAAACAAGAAAGTACGGATATTTGTGAAGGCAACATGAGTGGAAGCAAAGCTACCCCAGCTCAACTCAAGAGAAAATCCATCAAGGAACATCAAGGTGGGAGCTTGCAATCCTCAAGGTCTCGCCAGTCATCGATTGCTGAATCGGCACACCTAAATTGTGTGCAAGATGAACTACAGGTTCTAAACCATCGGGAAAGTTGTAACGAATCATTAAGCTGTGTGGAAACATCGGATCACGGAGAATGGATGGTAAATGAAGGTGGCAAACGTAGTCTTCCCATTTCACGGACATCAAGTAAATCTTTGAGCTCTAAATTCAATTGTGCCAGCTGTCAAGAAAATGAACAGGTATTTAATGCCAGCTCTAGGGTGTCCTCAATATCCGAGAAGAAGAGCCTAGTTAAAGGTTCCTCTGAAAAGTCTGACCAGAACTCTTTACACGATGCCAGAGAAATGTCACAAGAGGAGGACAACATGTATGGTGATTCAAGTACTCAAGCAGCAGGTCATGATATGAATTGTATACATAGCCCATCACCACCTGAAGGAAAGCCAACCAATAGACCTGTTAGGTCATCTCAGTTTAAATTATCTAGCAATAGTTTATCCAGTGACCAAATGAAAGCTTTGAATGGGGAAAAGATGGGTAATTCAAGGTCTTCCACACCAGCATCAAAGGGAGTACTGGCATCCAAAGCCAGTACAGAGACCTGCAAGAAGACGATTACTGCTGTAACAAGTCATAATAGTACCGAAGACATCCAGAATACCAAAAAGCGAAAAAATAGTTCTAGCTCTTCCAAGAGAAAACACAAGGGAGAATCTTTTGATGCGGAAAACAGTCAACTTATTCCATCTGCATTACCAAATGTGACCCCAGAGGAAGTAGTAAATGAGTGGCTAAGGAAGATTCCTTCACAAACAATGGTTGTTGAGTATGAAGTGGAAGAATGCCAGCAAAAAACACAGACAGAGATAGGAATAGAGGCATCACAAACAGATAAAAAACAAGAGGAAGGAGACGTGCACAAGGAGTCTAGAGCAGAGGAGTGCACCAACAACGAGGCTAAGGAAGAGATCGCTCAAGATGTGCATTGTGTTAATACCAAAAATGATATTCAAGACTCAAATATTAATGATGGAAGAGAATATGAGGACTCTAACTTATTAAATAGGGTAACAGCAAAAAATGTTAAAAATGAGGGTGTACCAAACAAGTCTGTTTGCGAAGAAAAGTCACTTCCAAACAATATCCAAACTTCTGTGCAAATTATGAAGGCATTGCTAAGCCCGTCACTAGAATCAAAATTTGACCGTTCCAACAGTTTGCCAGAAGTCTCACAAACCATGGGAAGAAAACTCAGCAATTCTGCCGCTGTCCTGATTTCATGTCTAGCTAGTCTACAACTTCTAGATGAAGGTCAAGCAGAGATCACAAAGAATACACATGACTTGAAAAAACCCAAGTATGCTGAAGTGTTAAATATATTAGAGGCATTATGGGCAGAGGGTCCAACGAACAAGAATATCGCGAATATCAAATCTGGAAAACAATACTCAAGAGATGATGAGCTGACACCCGTTTCATCCTCAGGAGTTGACATTAATAGTGGCTTTGGAGGATCTGGTGATGGAAGCTTAACTGGTGGAGGTGACCACATGGTGGCAACTGGAAAGCTAGAAGATGGAAAGCCATCTACAGTAGCTAAGGAAGTAATGGTTTCTCGAGAACAAGATGTAGCCAGTGGTCAAGAAACTACAAATGAGGTTGATGTAGATAACTTTCATGAGGTTAAATCCTGCATCATGGATGAAAACATGAATGAGAAGAAGGTGGACAGTACGGACAATACATCTGAGACAGAATTAGAGGAAGGACGTTTTCATTCAGCCAATAATGTAAATGGTGTTGAGTGTATCGAAACGGTAGAGGAACATCAGATTTCAAATAATGAAACTATGAATATCCTAAGCAATAGCGGAGAAACAAAGTCCAATGAGTCCAACTCACCGGAGACAAACATCATCAATTCTCCGAGCGACTATCAATCAACCGTCATTTCTACGTCTGATTCCAATGGGAAAAATGAGGACAAAAACGGACATGATGCCAATCCAGTTTGGGCTCTGAAACTGCTGAAAAAAATCGAGAAAGAATTTATGACTCATTATGTAGATGCCATGAATGAGTTCAAAGTCAGGTGGAATTTGGAAGACAATGAAAACCTTGATGATATGATTGCCGAACTGAAAAATGAAGTAAGTCAAAGAATACAAAGGAGCATTTCGAACGAACTCAAAAGAATAAAAGCTCAGGCAGGTACGAAGGTGCCGAGGCCTCCGGCGGAGAGCTCCCGACGCAAGTCTTCTGTGCAAGCAGAAGAAAGAAGAAGACGTTTACAAACGATGCACAGAGTATCCATCCACCGGTATAGAAGTGGGGACAACAGGGGTGTTGGGACGAATGACCTTTCATGTGAAACTGATGAAGAAGACCTAACGTTTAGTGCTTCCTTTGGAGATGACAGCAACGGGCTACCTAATGATGACTTTTGTCCATGTGAGAAGTGTATAAAGCAAAAGAAAGAATTAAAATTAACTAAACCTCAAGAAGTTGCTGCCAATGCCCCAATCATTAAAGCTTTTGACCTACAACAGATTTTGAAACTGAAACGGGAGATTGATGACTCTCGAAATGATGTAAATGATGGCATAGCCCTTCCATTACTAAAGGAGCAAAGCATAGAAGCAGAACAAACCATAGCACATAGTTGTTCGGCTGAGAATGAAGAAGCCACCAATGAAGTAGACCTTCCATCTGAAAAGGAGCAAAGCATAGAAGCAGAACAAACCATAGCACATAGTTGTTCGGCTGAGAATGAAGAAGCCACCAATGAAGTAGACCTTCCATCTGAAACCGGAGAGGAAATTGATAAAGGGAAATCAGATATTTCATGTGAAGATAGTGACAATAATAATCTAGAAGTCAAGTCAGTTGTGGAGGAAAGTGAGGGCTGCGAGAGTGATTTTCAGTCTAATGCCACACTTCAGGAAAAAGAAGCTGAACCATTGGAAAGTAAAGGACCTGATGATGAAATGAAACCTTTAGAAGATCTGGAGGATGAGTTGGAAAATTCAGAGAAAAATCCCACAATTGTGAAAGAGATGAGTGTGGAACGTCCTGATGAAAATCCATCAATCTGTGAAGGGATAGAGATTGATGATGAACATCATTCTAGAGGAACACCTGTGGATCAACATGTAGCAAGCAACCAAGAGGAACTAAACGAGACCAAAGAAAATGAAGAAGAACTACATAGGAAAGATGAAGATCATGTTGAATTTTCCGAAGACGAAGACCACCTTGTCGAAAATGAAACAACTAACGCTGTTAACGACACTGAGGAAGATATCCAAGAAGAAGAAGAAGCTGAGACTATTGAGACCAATGGCTTGAATACAAAACAATGTCACCTGGGTTACGGCTCTCTCATAACACAAAATGGTTCAGCTGATGACGTCGAAACCGAATTCAAAGAAAACCATAATATAGGAGAAACATCACCCAATGGACAGTCAAATAGTTCAGGCAGTAAAAAGTCACAGATGTATCCTGACAGTCCCTCTGAAGATGAAGACTCACCACGGGATAGCCCTGTAGGTGGACCTCAAAATCAAACTATTGGCCAAGTGTATGCAAACAATAAAGAAAGCTTTGAAGATTGTGACCATAAATCAGAAAAGGATATAGATGAAGATGACTTGGACTTCTAGAGAAAAGACATTAATATTCTAAGCCTATTTATGACTTTAAACTACAAGTATTGGTTAGCTGAGGCGCCCAAATGGACAACGCCTTCAATCTTGAGGCACCAGTAAATGATGCCGGGATGTAGGACCTGTTGCTACTATCTTCTACTTTTTATAGCATGTGCAATACAAGTATTACAAATGTCTACAAGATGTCATGAATGTAGTATAATCATCCTACAGACTAGGTTCATCTGTTAAAATGTTCAACAGTTTATGCAACCGTATCATCTGTATTAGAAAAACTTTGAGTAACTTTGCAAATAAACAGCTATTGTATTCAGCTGCAGACAGACCCCCAGCTACGAATGGTTTGTCCCGAAGATGAAATTCCAACTTTGTATGAAAGTTGTAAATAATAACTCCAGCCCAAATGTTTTATTTTAGTTTTGGATAAATTAACACTCCTTTCAAGATTGTTATGCTGTTTGTGCCCCTGATAGCACATGTGTTTAACATGTGTGGAATGGCATGCTGGGACTTGTAGTTCCATAGCAGCTGCCTGTAGAGAGCTGCTATGGAACTACAATTACCAGAATTCCATATCTCGCATGTTAACCACATTTACTAATCAGATGGGTGTAGATTACTATATGTGTTTAACATGTGTGGAGTGACATGCTGGGACTTGTAGTTAAATAGCAGCTGCCTGTAGAGAGCTGCTATGGAACTACAAGTACCAGCATTCCATATCACGCATGTTAAACACATGTACTAATCAGATGGGTGTAGATTACTATATGTGCTTAACGTGTTTGTTGTGACATGCTGGGACTTGTAGTTCCATAGCAGCTGCCTGTAGAGAGCTGCTATGGAACTACAAGTACCAGAATTCCATATCGCGCATGTTAAACACGTACTAATCGTATGAATGGAGATTAGAATATGTGTTTAACATGTGTGGAGCGGCATGCTGGCACTTGTAGTTAAATAGCAGCTGCCTGTAGAGAGCTGCTATGGAACTACAAGTACCAGCATTCCATATCACGCATGTTAAACACATGTACTAATCAGATGGGTGTAGATTACTATATGTGTTTAACGTGTTTGGTGTGATAAGCTGAGACTTGTAGTTCCATAGCAATTGCCTGTATACAGCTAATGCTATGGAATTAATCTCCCAAAAAATGGGAATCTCGCAAGAGAACAGAGAGAGTGACTATTAATCACTATATTTACTATTTTGCCATAGGCAAACTTAAACTCTATCAGTTCTCAGTCTATAAGACACTAAAACGTAACTTTTATTATGTACTCTTACCCCTGATGAAGCCAGGTTAGCTGGTGAAACATGTTGGGGAGGTCAGGCATGACATTTTAAATTGTGATTTCTCACCTCTGTCTATAAAGTATCACCCGTTGCAGAGGGTGTTACAAGGAAGCCTTATATGTTTTATGTCCATTAGATTAGGGATGACTGCCCAAGTAGGATGCTTGGGATCCCGTACTGGAGTTAGTAAATTACTGTGTATATATAAGGTTTTCCTATTAGTAGGTGGGGTTCCACCAGACTTGATAATGGAAAAGGAGTTATTCCTTCAGAAGTAGGAAGGGAAAGATTGAAAGGTTAGAAATCAGGTTTTTAAATAGTGTGTATAGAGGTTCATAATAAAAGTTAAGTTTTAGTGTCTTATAGATTGAGAACTGATAGAGTTTAAGTTTGCCTATGGCAAAATAGTAAATATAATGCTATGGAATGGCACACATGTACTTATCTGCACCTATACAAGTAGTACATGTGTTTAGCACTGAAATGGGGGTAGATGTTATTGTACATTGGGTCGCATTTGATGTCCTGATGGGGCCACAAACCTCTTTCTTAGAAATGGAGCTGTTATGGGGTGTGACTCAGAATGCGATATGAGCACATATCCAAGTCTAAGTGTACCAGCATTCCATACCACGCATGTTTAACACAAGTACTAATCAGATGAGTGCAAATTACTATATGTGTTTAACATGTTTGGTGTGGCATGCTGGGATTTGAAGTTCCACAGCAGCTGCCTGTACACAAATGCTGCTATGGAACTACAAGTACTTGTATTTCAAACCACACATGTTAAAGACATGTAACAATCGTATGTGTGTAGATAAGTACATGTGTTTAATATGTGTGGTTTGGAATGCTGACACTTGTAGTTCCATAGCAACTGCCTGCCTGTACACAGCTACTGATATGGAATGGCACACATATACTAATCTGTACCCATATAATTAGTACATGTGTTTAGCCCTGGAATGGGCGGAAGGTGTTACTGTACACTGGGTCGGATGTGATGTCCCGATGGAGCCACAAACCTCTGAATTCTGATGGTCTCCTAGTTAGAAATGGAGCTTTTATGGGGGGTGACTCAGAATGTGATATTGGCACATGAGTCATGCCCCATAAAAGCCCCTGTCTGTAACTTAGGAGACTGTCAGAAGTCAAGCACAGCCTGTATTCCAAATACAACCCTATGGACATGTTCACATTTATCAATAGAAACCTTGAAGGCCAGGTTAATATTACCCTGCGCTTTACTGGGCCACAGGCTAAACGTACAACATGTGATGGGAATATAGCAACACCGACCTTAAGTCACGGTCTGTATTACAGATCATTCCTATTCACAGCTGCACTGGTCATTTTGCAGTCTGCAGAGGATATCCCCTTCTTGTTCAGTGTCTGCACATGGCCTCCCCTGGTGATTGACATCCTCAAGCTTTACACCGGTCAATGCACATCAATCCTACTCAGTAAGGGCTGAACCCAGCAGAATGCAGCGGGGAGCATTGCATTACAGACAAGACGCTGTTCACACAGATATAACAGGAGCTACAGAACCTGATCTGTGATACAAGGGAAACAGTGGCTCCAACACATCCAATTGATTTATAAAGTGATTTGACTTGTCCCATAGATGTAATAGTCATATGAAAAATAGTGGAGAAAGCCTGAGCTGTGGGGACTTATCTATCTGCTGCTGTAGTGGTAGACAGCAAAAATCTGCATCTCTACTTATCTGCTATCTATCTATCTATCTATCTATCTATCTATCTATCTATCTATCTATCTATCTATACCATATATATCTATCTATCTATCTATCTATCTATCTATCTATCCCATATCTATCTATCTATATCATATCTATCTATCTATCTATCTCATATCTATATATCTATCTCATATCTATCTATCTATCTATCTATCTATCTATCTATCTATATCATATCTATCTATCTCATATCTATATATCTCTCTCTCATATCTATCTATCTAATATCTATCTATCTATCTCTCTAATATCTATCTTTATCATATCTATCTATCTATCCTATATCTATCTATCTATCTATCTCATATCTATCTATCTATCTATCTATCTATCTATCTATCTATCTATCTATCTATCTATCTATCTCATATCTATCTATCCCATATCTATCTATCTATCTATCTATCTATCTCATATCTATCTATCTCATATCTATCTATCTATCTATCTATCTCATATCTATCTATCTATCTATCTATCTATCTATCTATATCTATCTATCTATCTATCTATCTCATATCTATCTATCTATCTCATATCTATCTATCTATCTATCTATCTATCTATCTATCTATCTATCTCATATCTATCTATCTATCTATCTCATATCTATCTATCCCATATCTATCTATCTCATATCTATCTATCTATCTATCTCATATCTATCTATCTATCTATCTATCTATCTATCTATCTATCTATCTCTCTCATATCTATCTATCTATCTATCTATCTATCTATCTCATATCTATCTATTTATCTCATATCTATCTCTCATATCCATCAATCTATCTCATATCTATCTCATATCTATCTATCTATCTATCTATCCCATATCTATCTATCTATCTATCTATCTATCTCATATCTATCTATCTCATATCTATCTATCTCATATCTATCTATCTATCTATCTATCTCATATCTATCTATCTCATATCTATCTATCTATCTATCTATCTATCTATCTATCTCATATCTATCTATCTATCTATCTATCTATCTATCTATCTATCTATCTATCTATCTCATATCTATCTATCTCATATCTATCTATCTCTCTCATATCTATCTATCTATCTATCTCATATCTATCTATCTCATATCTATCTATCTATCTATCTCATATCTATCTATCTATCTATCTATCTATCTATCTATCTCATATCTATCTATCTCCTATCTTTCTCCTATCTATCTCCTATCTATCTTCTATATATCCATCTATCTCATGTCTATCTATCTATCTCATTTCTATCTATCTATCTCATTTCTATCTATCTATCTATCTCCTATCTATCTCATCTATCTATCCCATATTTATCTATCTATCTATCTATCTATCTATCTATCTATCTCCTATCTATCTATCTATCTATCCCATATCTATCTATCTATCTATCTATCTATCTATCTATCTACCTATCTCTTAGGAAATGAATAAAAGTGACCCCATAATTGAAGTGTAGTTGCTATTACCTGTATTAACCATTTGCACTGTATACCGAATATGTAAATAATTGTTAGGAAATGTAGAACGTACAAAAGGTGTAAGAAGCTTGTTGAGAATTTACTGATTCTTCGAGGATAACTGAACGATTTCATTTGAGTTTTGGAAATAATTTTACTTCAATTCTGCTTGCTTGGTTTCTTATTTACTGCTCCTGTTCTGTATATTCTGTGTGTGGCTGATGTGGCTGGAAATCAATGTTACCCAGACTTTCCATGCAGCCATAGCCTCACGATCCACAGTCGCTGGTGCTAGCACAGGCTGATGTCACAGCCACCAGGGTCCATGGGGAAATAGTGGCAGCAGACGTGGGATGTCATCTGTGTGAGCTTCTCTTATGTACAGTTACTGGGGTCACTGTATCACACACAATGTGACATGTACTTGCTGTAAAACTTGTTAAAATTGACACTGACAAAGAATCTCATCTGAAAATAATAAAAAATATATAAAAATTATTTCCATTTGTATTAATATCACCGGGTAAATGGATTACAGTGTGACAGATAGAGGGATATATAGATAAATGTGAGCGATAGATATGGGATGACAGATACATACAAGATAGATAGATATGAGATAGATAGATAGATATGAGATAGATAGATAGATATGAGATAGATAGATATGAGATAGATACATAGATAGATATGAGATAAATATGAGATAGATAGAGAGATAGATATGAGATAGATATGAGATAGATAGATAGATAGATAAATAGATAGATAGATATGCGATAGATAGATAGATAGAGAGATAGACATGAGATAGATAGAAATATAGATAGATAGATAGATATGAGATAAATAGATAGATAGATAGAAAGATAGATAGATAGATAGATAGATAGATAGATAGAAATAAAAGCAAAAATACGGAGTTTCAGCGCTCCTTGAGGAGAGTATGATAAAAAGCACTAATCCTTTTCAGGGTGTTTATTTTTTAAAAGAGAAAGATTACTCACATAAAAACAATGTACAGAGGACTTGACGCGTGTCTCCTGGCATACCCAGGCTTCATCAGAAGTAACACTGGGTATGCCAGGAGAAACGCGTCAAGTCCTCTGTACATTTTTTTATGTGAGTAATCTTTTCTTTTTAAAAATAAACACCCTGGAAAGGATTAGTGCTTTTTATCATACTCTCCTCAAGGAGCGCTGAAACTCCGTATTTTTGCTTTTATTTCTAATTTTTACCGTGAGCATACGCTGCACACGGGCACACGGATACCTGGCTGCCTGAGACGAGGAGGTTATTAAGGAGATATCATACGTGTTTGAGAGTTGTGCCTCATTTATCTGCACAACTTCCAGAGGTGAGCACAACCAATTTGCATACTAATACACAGTGTGTACATACTTCACTATTGTGCGCTTTCTCCTTTTTCTTCCCTATATCTAGATAGATAGATAGGAGATAGATAGATAGATATGAGATATATAGATATGAAGAATCTCTGAAGAATATCTGAAGAATATCTGAAGAAGCGGGCCGAGACCCGTGAAACGCGTTATGTGCTAAAATATATAATTAAATAATGTAATTAAATATCCAGCCCTACTGTGCTTAACTCCTATTAAGCGCTCTAGTTCAAGTAGTGTTCCTTCCATTATAGTCAGCTTGCAATCTCCCGTTTCGGGGCTTGCAAAGCACTGTAATTTTCCCTAGATATGAGATAGATAGATAGATAGATAGATAGATAGATAGATAGATAGATAGGAGATAGATAGATAGATATGAGATAGATAGATATGAGATAGATAGATAGATATGAGATAGATAGATATGAGATAGATAGATATGAGATAGATAGATATGAGATAGATAGATATGAGATAGATAGATAGATAGATAGATATGAGATAGATAGATATGAGATAGATAGATAGATATGAGATAAGTAGATGGATAGAAATAAAGAAAGAAAAAGAAAGAGAGAATTGTTTGCTTATTTGGGACACATGTGTGTGAGGTGAGGGTGGATCGTGAGGTCATTAAAAGGCCACTCTTTTTTCCTCCTCCCTTTAGTTCATTAAAAAGAAGTTGCTTGTAGGTGCACAGCAGTGCCAGTAATTATTCTTACCTGCTTCTGAATACAGGATTTCTCGCTGCTGCCACTGGGTCACGTGACCTACAGCTGAATACAGGATTTCTCACTGCTGCCACTGGGTCATGTGACCTGCAGCTGAATACAGGATTTCTCACTGCTGCCACTGGGTCATGTGACCTGCAGCTGAATACAGGATTTCTCGCTGCTGCCACTGGGTCATGTGACCTGCAGCTGAATACAGGATTTCTCACTGCTGCCACTGGGTCATGTGACCTGCAGCTGAATACAGGATTTCTCACTGCTGCCACTGGGTCATGTGACCTGCAGCTGAATACAGGATTTCTCACTGCTGCCACTGGGCCATGTGACCTGCAGCTGAATACAGGATTTCTCACTGCTGCCACTGGGTCATGTGACCTGCAGCTGAATACAGGATTTCTCACTGCTGCCACTGGGTCATGTGATCTACACTCTGAGCTGCTGATACACACAGCATGGTTTCCTATGGGAGGTTCCATGTCGGTCTCATAGGAATGCAGAGAGACCGACGTCTAGTCAGCTAGCACCCCTGTAAAAACTCCCAATTTTTTAAAGCCAAAGAGGGGACCTATTCTTGGTGTGAAAGGTCTTTTCCATATTCCCAACTTTTAAAATGAAAAAGCGGGAAGTTGGGCGGCGCGCTAGGCCCGGGGGGAAAAATTTGCATGGACCGCCCCTCTTTGGTATGCCACGCCCCTTTAAAAAAACCAACCCCCTCCCCCTAACTCATAACGGCTTTGGGAAGAAAGCCGGTAGATGCCCTTTTTAGCCCGGGAGGCCCCCTAACCCGGGGCCCCTTACAGGCTGGTAATGCCCCTTGTAGGCCAATTTTGATGCCCCCCCTGTAGCAGGTTAAACCAAATTTTTAGCCAGTGATGCCCCCTTTGTTTAGCCAGGGAGGTGTCCCCCCTTGTTAGCCCGGAGGGCCCCCTTGTTTTGCCGGTAGGTGCCCCATTTTCAGCCCGGTAGGTGCCCCCATTGTCAGCAAAGGGAGGGGCCCCCACTGTTTTTCGGTATGCCCCATCTGTTTGCCAGGTAGTGCCCCCATTGTTTGCCAGGGAGATGTCCCCTCTGTTGCCCGGGAGATGTGCCCCCCTCTGTTAGCCAGGTAGTGCCCCCCTTGTTAGCCAGGTAGTGCCCCCATCTGTTTGCCAGGTAGTGCCCCCATCTGTTTTCCATATGCCCCCCCTTTTTGCCAGGTTTTGCCCCCCTCTGTTTGCCAGGTGTGTCCCCCTGTTTCCAGGTAGAGTCCCCTTGTTGCCCGGGAGTGCCCCCTCTGTTGCCAGGTAGTGCCCCCTTGTTGCAGGTAGTTGCCCTCTTGTTTGCCCGGTTAGCCCCCAAAGCTATAAAAATCAAATAATAAAAACCACTCACCTTTCCAGGCTCCTGCAGCGCGGCCAGCTCCTGCCCGATCTCTTCAGCGGCGCAGGGGGAAGTGAGAGCACCGCTCGTCACTTCCCCTGCAGCCGCGCGTCACTTCCCCCTGCGCCGTTGACCTGTATGTACGGCGCACACACCAAGCGCCGTACAAACAGGGGGGAGGAGGGAGCGATCCCTCCTGCCTCCTACCCCGCACAGTAAGACCGCGGGGCGGTAGTCGGCCGCTGCGGCCCGCTTCACCCGCCTGTAGGAGCGTCCCGCGGCGCAAGAGTAGCGCACCAGCGCTACTCTTGCGCCGCGGGTAATTTAGAGGACCCCCGCCGCCTGCAGGCGGCGGGAGGAATGCCAACTCCCCCGGGAGGGCGGGAGGGGACCCCAAATAGCGGGACCCCCCCGCCAAAAACGGGAGAGTTGGCATGTATGGTCTATTCTTTACTGACTATATACATTCTTAAATAAATTTTAATTGACACCGAATTATCTGAGCATAGAGATTTTTTACATCCAATTTGTACCAAATCATGACATAAGACATAATCGGGGCTGTAAAAACCATTAGGAAATGTTCTGGATGAACAATATCAACGTAATAATGCCTCTCAACTTCTCATGTCAAAAACAGGGACATCTGAGGAGCAAAGCGGGACGGAGGGACTAGGGTCAAAAATAGGGACTGTCCCTCCAAAAAAAGGACACTTGGGAGGGATGCAGAGGCAGGCAGTCAATCAAAGAGCAGGTCATAGAGGCTGTTGCGTCAGCCAGATATCCTGTATGCAGCTGCAGGGGAGCAAAGTGACTGGTACTACAGTGTACATAAAGGCAATTTCTAATGAAATAAAGGAGGGGGGGATACAGGAGTGGGCATTTGGACATCATGGAGGCACTTATCCAGGGCAGAGGATTTTTTACTTGTGTTTCACCAGGTACATTTTTGCCAGGTTACAGTTACCCCCAGTTACTTGCCTTGAAGGGCGTGTACACTTTTGCATCCTTTGCATTTCAAATAAAAATGAACTATGCATGCAGACCTAATTCAGAGCTGCAGAACGTTGGCTGTTACACCTGGTTCCACCCCTCTTGCCACTTCGGACCACCCTCTTAGCCACATGGGTAGTCCCCCCAAATCAGATTTAAACAGCCATTTGGAGGGTGGGGGGTTTACAGAGGCCAGAGTCTCTTTTTCAGGTCTGAACTAATCAAAAAGAATTCCATTCGTTTTGTGTCTACAGCTCCTATGCAGACTTATGCGTTCTTGTGTTTGCAGACTATAGACAAACCCTGTGGAGCCTGATCCCCGCCGTCATGCGTTTACCCCCTTACATCTCTCTTCCACTTCTTACTTTCTTTATTTTAGCTGCAAGTCAGTGGATGAAAAGACGTTTAAACTTTTCTACACATTGAGAACATGTTCTTTGGAGGGACACTGGTCCCTTAAATGCTTGAACAAGCACAGCGCCATACATGTAAGTGTGGCTGTCCCTGGTACTGCAGGACTTAGTTCCTATCACTTGATTGACACATCTGGGGGTTTTGGAGGTCGACTGGGATGGTGACGTCACTTCCTGCTGTGTCTCATCAGCAGCACAGGAGCTTGTTTATCTTTCTTACTGACCAACTTTAACCCTCTAGAGCAGGAGTGTCAAACTGCGGCCCTCCAGCTGTTGGTAAACTGCAACTCCCATCATGCCCACTGTTATAGATTATATAAATGCATGATGGGAGTAGTAGTTTCCCAATAGCTGGAGGGACGCAGTTTGACACTTCTGCTCTAGAGCGCTGTAGCTTTCCGCCCTGTTGTTAAAACTCTTTCATTACCAATGTCAGCTAGGAATAGCAGTAACTGTCAGTCACTGTTGTAGAACTGCCTACAGTCTGAACAGGAAGTGTGAGCCTGAAGCTGTAAAACCACTTCTTACTTTCTTTATTTTAGCTGCAAGTCAGTGGATGAAAAGAAGTTTAAACTTGTCTACACATTGAGAACATGTTCTTTGGAGGGACACTGGCCCCTTAAATGCCTGAACAAGTACAGCACCATACATGTAGGTGTGGCTGTCCCTGGTACTGCAGGACTTAGTTCCTATCACTTGATTGACACATCTGGGGGTTTTGGAGGTCGACCAGGATGGTGACGTCACTTCCTGCTGTGTATCATCAGCAGCATATGATCTTGTTTCTCTGACCTACTTTAACCCTCTAGAGCTCTGTAGCTTTCTGCCCTGCTGTTAAAACTCTTTCATTACCAATATCAGCTAGGAATGGCAATAAATGTCAGTCACTGTTTTAGAACTGCCTACAGCCTGAACAGCAAGTGTGAGCCTGAAGCTGTAAAAAAGAAACCACAGCCTGAAAATAACTTGGAAGCCTGAAGCTGTAGAGCACCCACAGCCTGTAAGGAATTGGGAGCCTGAAGCTGTAGAACCACCCACAGCGTGAACAGGAATTGGGAGCCTGAAGCTGTAGAACCACCCACAGCGTGAACAGGAATTGGGAGCCTAAAGCTGTAGAACTGCCCACAACTTGAACAGGAAGTGGGAGCCTGTAGCTATAGAACCTCTCACAGCCTGGACAACAAGTGGCAGACTGAAGCTGTAGAATCACCCACAGCCTGAACAGGAAGTGGGCGCTTGAAGCTGTAGAACTGCCCACAGCCTGAACAGGAAGTGGGAGCCTATAGATATAGAACATACTTGCCAACTTTTGAAAGTGGAAAAGCAGGAGATTGAAGAGGGTGGCCATCTTGTTGGTGTACCACGCCCCTTAAAAAGCCACACCCACTCCACCTAACTGCATAACGGCTTTGGAAGAAAGCCAGGTAGATGCCCCCTCTAGCCAGGTAGTGCCCTTATAGCCAGGTAGTAGCCCCCCATAACCAGGTAGATGCCCCTTGTAGCCAAGTAGATGTCCCCTTGTAGCCAAGTAGATGCCCCTTGCAGCCAGGTAGATGCCCCCTCTGTAGCCAGGTAGAGCCCCCTCTGTAGCCAGGTAGAGCCCCCTTTGTAGCCAGGTAGAGCCTCCATTGTAGCCAGGTAGAGCCCCCTCTGTAGCCAGGTAGAGCCCCCTTTGTATCCAGGTAGAGCCCTCTTATAGCCAGGTAGAGCCCTCTTATAGCCAGGTAGAGCCCCCATTGTAGCCAGGGAGAGCCCTCTTATAGACTGGTAGAGCCCCAATTGTAGCCAGGTAGAGCCCCCTTTGTAGCCAGGTAGCGCCCCCTTTGTAGCCTGGTAGCGCCCCCTGTGTAGCCAGATAGAGCCCCCATTGTAGCCAGGTAGAGCCCCCATTGTAGCCAGGTAGAGCCCTCTTATAGCCAGGTAGAGCCCCCATTTTAGCCAGGTAGAGCCCCCATTGTAGCCAAGTAGATGCCCCCTTGTAGCCAGGTAGAGCCCCCTTTGTAACCAGGTAGAGCCCCCATTGTAGACAGGTAGAGCCCCCATTGTAGCCTGGTAGATACCCCCTTTGTAGTCAGGTAGATGCCCCCTTTGTGGTCAGGTAGATGCCCCCTTTGTAGCCAGGTAGATGCCCCCATTGTAGACAGGTAGATGCCCCCATTGTAGACAGGTAGATGCCCCCTTTGTAGTCAGGTAGATGCCCCCTTTGTAGCCAAGTAGATACCCCCATTGTAGTCAGGTAGATGCCCCGTTTGGATTCAGGTAGATGCCCCCTTTGTAGCCAGGTAGATGCCCCCTTTGTAGTCAGGTAGATGCCCCCCTTTGTAGTCAGGTAGATGCCCCCTTTGTAGTCAGGTAGATGCCCCCTTTGTTGTCAGGTAGATGCCCCCTTTGTAGTCAGGTAGATGCCCCGGTTGTAGCCAGGTAGATGCCCCCGTTGTAGTCAGGTAGGTGCCCCCTGTGTAGTCAGGTAGGTGCCCCCTTTGGAGTCAGGTAGATGCCTCCTTTGTTGTCAGATAGATGCCCCCTTTGTAGCCAGGCAGAGCCCCCCTATAGCTAATAAAACTAAAAGAATAAAAGCCACTGACCTCACCAGGCTCCCTGCAGCAAGGCCAGGTCCGGACATCTCCCGGCCGACCGACTCAGCGTCGCAGGGGGAGTGAGTGCAGCCGCGGGTCACTCCCCCTGCGACACTGACCTGTATGTACAGCGAACACCGGCGCTGTACATACAGGGGGAGAAGGAGAGCGATCCCTCCTGCCTTCTCCCTGTACGGCAGCTGCATGGAGCGTGCAGCTGCTGACTGACTGTGTGGCTGCGGCCATTCAAGTCAGGGAAACTCGCCGGGCGGGTGAAGCGGGCAGGCGGCCACTTCACCCGCCTGTAGGAACGGCCTGGCAGAGCCTGAGTAGCGCACTAGCGCTGCGGTCATTTAAATAACTGCCTGCTGGCGGCGGGAGGTTCGCCAACTCTGCCGGGGTGGCGGGGGGTGACCCCCATTAGCGAGACCCCCCGCCAAAAGCGGGGGAGTTGGCATGTATGATATAGAACCTCTTACAGCCTGGACTGGAAGTGGAAGCATGAAGCTGTAGGATAGCCCACAGCCTGAACAGAAAGTGGGAGCCTGAAGCTGTAGAACCGCCCACAGCCTGAACAGGAAGCGAGAGCCTGAAGCTGTAGAACCACCCACAGACGGAACATTAAGTGGGAGCCTGAAGCTGTAGAACCAACCACAACCTGCACAAGAAGTTGGAGCCAGAAGCTGCAGAATTGCCCACAGCCTTTACAGGAAGTGGAAGCCTTAAGTTGTAGAACACCCACAACCTGAACAGGAAGTGGGAGCCTGTAGATATAGAACCTCTTACAGCCTGGACTGGAAGTGGAAGCCTGAAGCTGTAGAACCATCGTCACAAATTAGTAGCAGGTAACGTAGTTGCAAACGTATCCAAATTTATTTAAAAATTTTAGTTAAAAACTTTTCACCACATGTAACATCACGAATGGAAAGAACATTGTAGTTAGAGGGGCATACACATGTGACACTAGGAATGCGATATACATTCTTAAAGGGGTTGTCTCACTACATTGATTCCCCTTACCTCAGTCCTGTTTTCTTGGTTTCACTTTGAATTCAGGGGCGTGTCTACTGGCTTCCACTACGCTACAGTAGAAGCCAGGTCTGTAGCTATAGCAACCAGTGCTGGCAGCCTATCAGGAGAGATCAAACAGGTCTGTAGCTATAGCGACCTGAGGAGCTGATGCAGCCCATACAAGAGGGGATATCTCAGAATAGGTAGGACACTGTTAATGGACACATATTGCAAAGTGACTTGTTTTTGCAAGATCTTTAACATAAAAAGCAGCAATCTTTGTAGTGAGAGAACCCCTTTAAGTGTCCATGTGGCAAAGCCTATATAGGCCAGACATCTCGTAGCATCAAGGTTCGATTGAATGAACACCGTAGCAATATTAGAATAGCTTTAAAAAATCATAGCATAATTGAAGATGAGGGGAAGAAACGTTTTGGAGAAACTAGTGTAGCTAAACATTTTTTAGAGTACAATCATAGTCTACCTGAATTAAGATGGGCAGTATTGGAGGAGGTATATGGAAAAGAGCGACATAGTGTGGAAGCGCTGTTGTTACAGCGAGAAGCTAGATGGATCCACACTCTGAATACGCTCATTCCGGCTGGGATGAATGAACAGTTAGGCTTAAAAGCCTTTTTATAGATATAGTTTGTAGCATTCTATGGATAGTTAATACACCGTGTAGTAGCCTGAACAGGAAGTGGGAGCCTGAAGCTGTAGAATCACCCACAGCCTGAACAGGAAGTTGGAGCCTGAAGGTGTAGTCCTGCCCCCAGCCTGAACAATAAGTGGGAGCCTGAAGCTGTAGAATCATCCATAGCCTGAACAGGAAGTGGGAGCCTGAAGCTGTAGAATGAACCACATCCTGAACAGGAAGTGAGAGCCTGAAGCTGTAGAATCAATCACAGTCTGAACAGGAAGTGGCAGCCTGAAGCTGGCTGTGAAGACCACTCTCTGTGAATCAGCATGGTGAGAACACTCGTTTATGGAAGTTGCCCAGTAAATAAAATTACCAATTGGGGTTTGTACCTGCACAGACTGACCTTGTCGAATCAGTGCTGATAGAGTCAGTGTGTGCTGAGACACGCCCATTTAAAAATTGGAATTGTAACACCTATTTAACAGATTCAATAATACATTTCTATATAAGAGAAGACGCTCCAGAATTGCTATATCACAGGGAACACAAGGATTTAGTGACCAGGTCCCCTTTAAGTCATCACCATTTATGACCCTTTAACAGTCTCCATTTAGTCACCTTCTTTAGTTTTTTAATTGGTCAGGTTCCCCGACCTGTGATTTCTAAAATCTCCAGCCCTAATGCATAGACAATGAGAAGAGAGAGAAGTGTACGAGAGCGGGTCTGAAGCACAGAACAATAACCATAATTGGAAGTGTTAAGTATTTCCTATAACTACGACCTTGATCACCCCCCAAAAAATCTTAATAACATATTGTGATCGCTTCCTGTTGTTGTGAGTCACCGGCCGCTGAGGACGCCTCGGGATTGGGTTGTTGACATTAAGCGATGGTGACCAAATAATAGATGACGAGGAGGCCCGTGAGGTGAGGGCGCAGCTATATCCAAGCACCAAGGGGCAAATGTGTCAAGTGATTCACAGAAAAATTCTGCTGGAAAAAGAGCTGCAACTTTTGAGATGTTTTGTGCTAAGGTGCCGCATTTTTGAAGAGTGGGTGAAGCTCAGCAGAACTGGGCTCACAGCACAGCACCAATGACTAAAATGTGCAACAAGAAGTGGCGCAAATTAATCCAAAAAATCCACTCCCATTGACAATTGCCAGTAACAGCAGTGATTGGAGATGACTCTAAGAGGAAAAAAAGAAAAAAAAAAAAAGAAAAAAACGGACCCGGCGCACGTGCAGTGGAGATAGAAAAAGCCCAGGCTAAAGGCTTTCAATTAAAAATGTTTATTCTTACCGGCATTACCGAGACACAATTAAAAACATACAGACATAAAAAGAACTTTACGCGTTTCGCGCGTGCACCCGCGCTTCAACACCTTGGAGATGACTCTAGTGACACCGCATCAATCGCCACCACAACCCCCATTGCTCCCCCATGATCCCAAGGTCCCGAGCATCTGCCATGAAGAAACCTGAGGCTGCCGCGTTACTGCTCTATTACTGCTCTATGACTTCCTGTAATAAAAGCACCATCTTGGTACCCCTGATGAAGTGCCGGTATGCGGCCACGAAACGCGTAGGGTAATTAATATTTTATTTTTGTATGTGTCTTTTAAGTGAATAAACCTATCACTGTATAGCCCATGAGTGCATGACACGTTTATACCTATGAGCGCTACTGCCCGGGTTTTTTTCTTTTAAACGTCCTATCTAATCGCCACGAGGTCTTCACCACGTGGGAGCCGGGGATTGCAGAAGCTGCCGAGGTTCAGAGCTCGAAATAGAGCACATAAGCTGATACGAGTGTTGTGCCTCTTAATTTAACGCACAACATAAAGAGGTGAGCAAAACTTATCATTTGTGATACCTTTTTAACCAAATGTATTTCACTATTGTGCGCCTTTGTGTTTCCTTTTTTTTTTTATATATATACTATCTATCTATCTATCTATCTATCTATCTATCTATCTATCTATCTATCTATCTATCTATCTCATATCTATCTATCTATCTATCTATCTCATATCTATCTATCTCATATCTATCTATCCCATATCTATCTATCTATCTATCTATCTATCTATCTATCTATCTATCTATCTCATATCTATCTATCTATCTCATATCTATCTATCTATCTATCTATCTATCTCATATCTATCTATCTGTCTATCTCATATCTATCTATCTATCTATCTATCTCATATCTATCTATCTCATATCTATCTATCTATCTATCTATCTATCTATCTATCTATCTATCTATCTCATATCTATCTATCTCATATCTATCTATCTATCTCATATCTATCTATCTATCTCATATCTATCTATCTATCTATCTCATATCTATCTATCTATCTATCTATCTATCTCATATCTATCTATCTATCTATCTATCTCATATCTATCTATCCCATATCTATCTATCTATCTATCTATCTATCTCATATCTATCTATCTCATATCTATCTATCTCATATCTATCTATCTATCTATCTCATATCTATCTATCTATCTATCTATCTATCTCATATCTATCTATCTATCTATCTATCTATCTATCTATCTATCTATCTATCTATCTCATATCTATCTATCTATCTCATATCTATCTATCTCATATCTATCTATCTATCTATCTCATATCTATCTATCTATCTCATATCTATCTATCTATCTATCTATCTCATATCTATCTATCTATCTCATATCTATCTATCTCATATCTATCTATCTATCTATCTCATATCTATCTATCTATCTCATATCTATCTATCTATCTATCTATCTATCTATCTCATATCTATCTATCTATCTATCTATCTATCTATCTCATATCTATCTATCTCATATCTATCTATCTATCTAATATCTATCTATCTATCTCATATCTATCTCATATCTATCTATCTCATATCTATCTATCTCATATCTATCTATCCTCTATCTATCTATCGCATATCTATCTATCTTATATCTATCTATCTATCTATCCTCTATCTATCTATCTCATATCTATCTATCTCATATCTATCTATCTATCTATCTATCTATCTATCTATCTATCTCATATCTATATCTATCTATCTATCTATCTATCTATCTCATATCTATCTATCTATCTATCTCATATCTATCTATCTATCTATCTATCTATCTATCTATCTCATATCTATCTATCTCATATCTATCTATCTCATATCTATCTGTCTATCTCATATCTATCTATCTATCTCATATCTATCTATCTAATATCTATCTATCTCATATCTATCTATCTATCTCATATCTATCTATCTATCTATCTATCTCATATCTATCTATCTATCTCATATCTATCTATCTATCTATCTATCTATCTCATATCTATCTCATATCTATCTATCTCATATCTATCTATCTCATATCTATCTATCTATCTATCTATCTATCTATCTCATATCTATCTCATATCTATCTATCTATCTATCTATCTATCTCATATCTATATCTATCTATCTCATATCTATCTATCTCATATCTATCTATCTCATATCTATCTATCTATCCCATATCTATCTATCTCATATCTATCTATCTATCTCATATCTATCTCATATCTATCTATCCCATATCTATCTATCTCATATCTATCTATCTATCTATCTATCTCATATCTATCTATCTCATATTTATTTATCTATCTATCTATCTATCTCTCTATCTATCTCATATCTATCTATCTATCGATCTATCTATCTCATATCTATCTATCTCATATCTATCTATCTGTCTATCTCATATCTATCGATCTATCTAATATCTATCTATCTCATATCTTTCTATCTATCTCATATCTATCTATCTATCTATCTATCTCATATCTATCTATCTATCTATCTATCTATCTATCTATCTCATATCTATCTATCTATCTATCTATCTATCTCATATCTATATATATCTATCTCATATCTATCTATCCCATATCTATCTATCTCATATCTATCTATCCCATATCTATCTATCTCATATCTATCTATCTATCTCATATCTATCTCATATCTATCTATCCCATATCTATCTATCTATCTATCTCATATCTATCTATCTATCTATCTATCTATCTCATATCTATCTATCTCATATTTATTTATCTATCTATCTATCTCTCTATCTATCTCATATCTATCTATCTATCGATCTCATATCTATCTATCTATCTATCTATCTATCTATCTCATATCTCTCTATCTCATATCTATCTATCTATCTATCTCATATCTATCTATCTATCTCATATCTATCTATCTATCTCATATCTATCTATCTATCTATCTATCTATCTATCTATCTATCTCATATCTATCTATCTCATATCTATCTATCTATCTATCTCATATCTATCTATCTATCTCATATCTATCTATCTATCTATCTATCTATCTATCTATCTCATATCTATCTATATATCTCATATCTATCTATCTATCTCATATCTATCTATCTATCTCATATCTATCTATCTCATATCTCTCTATCTCATATCTCTCTATCTCATATCTCTCTATCTCATATCTTCTCTATCTCATATCTATCTATCTATCTATCTATCTCATATCTATCTATCTATGTAGATATAGGGAAGAAAAAGGAGAAAGCGCACAATAGTGAAGTATGTACACACTGTCGGTGTATTAGTATGCAAATTGGTTGTGCTCACCTCTGGAAGTTGTGCAGATAAATGAGGCACAACTTTCAAACACGTATGATATCTCCTTAATAACCTCCTCGTCTCAGGCAGCCAGGTATCCGTGTGCCCGTGTGCAGCGTATGCTCACGGTAAAAATTAGAAATAAAAACAAAAAATACGGAGTTTCAGCGCTCCTTGAGGAGAGTATGATAAAAAGCACTAATCCTTTTCAGGGTATTTATTTTTTAAAAGAGAAAGATTACTCACATAAAAACAATGTACAGAGGACTTGACGCGTTTCTCCTGGCATACCCAGGCTTCATCAGATAGATATCTATCTATCTCATATCTATCTATCTATCTATCTATCTATCTATCTATATCATATCTATCTATCTATCTAGAATATATGGAAAAAAGAGAAATACAACAGGCGCACAATAGTGAAGTATGTAATAACCAGTGGTAGCAATATAGATGTATTAAGCTCACCTCTTGGAGTTGTGCGTATGGCTGAGGCACAACTCTCACATAGATATGATTTCTCCTTATTGGTTCCCCGTCTTAGGCAGCCCGGTGTCTGTGAATCTGTGTGTGTATAACACACGGTCAATACAAAGTCATAGGATAAAAAATACGGAGTTGCGGCGCTCTTGGAGAATATAAGATAAAAAACACCTTATTTCAAGAGTGTTTATTGTTAAAAGAGAGAACACTCTCATATAAAAAACTTTAAAACTTTACGCGTTGCGCATGGTATACCCATGCTTCATCAGAAGTGCAAAAAACAAATCACCCCCTCTCCTTTTCCCATTTTCCAACCAAAAAATAATGAAAATAGGAACGTCCCCATAATAGGTGTCTCCGTGTATGTAAAAGTTTGATCTTTTATAATATAACATCATGAATCATGTACAATGTATACCATAGATAAAAAAAAATACCCAATGGCAACTGCAGTTATTTTGTGTTCCCCAAAAAGTCGGAATAAAAAGTGATCAAAAAGTCGCACCAATCCCTATAATAGCCAGACCTCAGCCTGCAGAGACTGCCCCTCACTCGGGGGTAAAGGTAGAAAACAAACGTTATTGGTCTGAGAAAATGGCGCCGCAGCACAAATTAAAAAAACAATAGAGAATGTTTTCACTTTTCTTAAAATACTAAAGCATTACCAAACCCCACTGATTCGGTATCACTGGGAACGGCTTAGGGGCGGTTTTATTATCAATTAGAAATAAGTGACAGGAAACAGATCACTCATGATCTTTTACACCTCAACCTGTGACAACTACAGGGGGGCATCGTCTATATCTAGAGGAAAGAAGGTTTCATCATCAGTACAGATGAGGATTCTTACTGTCAGAGCGGTGACACTATGGAGCTTGGGGCCACAAGAGGTTGTGATGGTGGATTCTTTACTGTCAGAGCGGTGACACTATGAAGCTTGGGGCCACAAGAGGTTGTGATGGTGGATTCTTTACTGTCAGAGCGGTGACACTATGGAGCTTGGGGCCACAAGAGGTTGTGATGATGGATTCTTTAGTGTAAGAGAGGTGTCATTATGGAGCTTGGGGCCACAAGAGATTGTGATGGTGGATTCTTTACTGTAAGAGCGGTGAAACTATGGAGCTTGTGGCCACAAGAGGTTGTTATGGTAGATTCTTTACTGTAAGAGTGTTGTCACTATGGAGCCCTGGGCCACAAGAGGTTGTGATGGTGGATTCTTTTCTGCAAGAGCTGTGTCTCTATGGATCTCGGGGCCACAAGAGGTTGTGATGGTGGATTCTTTACTATAAGAGCGTTGACACTATGGAGCTCAGAGCCACAAGAGGTGTTGATGGTGGAGTCATTGGACACGTTCAAGAAGGGTTTAGATTACTTTTCTGAAAAATATAATATCACAGGTTATGGGGACTGGATTCTGGATATTGGACGTTGATCCAGGGATTATTCTGATGCCAGATTTGGAGTCAGGAAGGGATTTTTCCTCTTGTATAAGGCAATTGGCCTCAGCCTCATAGGGGGTTTTGCCTTCCTCTGGATCAACACTGAAGGGTTATAGGTTGGACTTGATCAACCTGTGTCTTTTTCCAACCTTATCTTTTATCAACCTTATCTATACCAACCTTATCTATTATCTGTTCATCTGGATCAAGGATCTGCAACGTTGGCTTTCCAGCTGTTAGGAAACTACATCTCCCATCATGCCCATTGATACAGATTATATAAATTCATGATGGGAGTTGTAGTTTCCCAACAGCTGGAGGGCCAACATTGCAGATCCCTAATCTGGATCGACATTGTAGGGTAGGGATGACAGATTTCTGTTCCCTGAGGGACACATCAGCATTATGGTTGCACTCAAAGAGCCGAATGTTACTATAAGACCATATAAAACATAAATAGGTTGACCTGGATGGATGATTATTATTTTTTTTTTAGCCGTACAAACTATGTAATTTTGTCTAAAATGTAATTGACTGGAAGCTGTTAACCCAAGAGACCTTCTCCACTGAATCTGTGCCCGGCCTGGTGGGACACCACCCTCTTCACCCTTGTTGTAGCACCTGGACCTCTGCTTGGTAAGTCAGGAGATACAGAGTCCTTTCATTCTTTTTAAGGCAAAACTTTAGTTCCTTCTTCTTGGAGAATCCCCCGAGGAAGGAAAAAACACGAGGTAAATAGGAAGCGTGGAGCGGAGAAAGGATCTGGAGCGGAGCTGGATCCCTGCCGACGCCATCATCTCATAAAAACACCCAGAAACAATAGATACCTGGAAGTATGAATATTATGTGCATCTCTCTATGCGTCATCTAAATGGCATTTCCGCAAGTCCCTCGAAAACAGTGACACAGTGCGAGCGGCAGCTGCAATACACATTAGTGTGTTTGCTGCATAACAGGAAGTTATGAGATCACCAGGAAATGATGGAATGGGATTAATGCACCAACACTGTGCACAGAGGTTCATTGCAAGCATAGACGTGTAAATTCCTAGATATCAGACAGAAATTATACAGAGAATCAGATAGATAGTCCCTTGCAAGCTTTGTTTATAGCTTCAGGCTCCCACTTCCTGTTCAGGCTGTGGGAGGCTCTACAGCTTTAGGCTCCCACTTCCTGTTCAGGCTGTGGGCAGTTCTACAGCTTCAGGCTCCCACTTCTTCGTTAGGCTGTGAGTGGTTCTACAACTTCAGGCTCCCACTTCCTGTTAAGGCTGTGGACAGTTCTACAACTTCAGGCACCCACTTCTTCGTCAGGCTGTGAGTGGTTCTACAGCTTCTGGCTCCCACTTCCTGTTCAGGCTGTGGATGGTTCTACAGCTTCAGGCTTCCACTTCCTGTTCAGGCTGTGGACAGTTCTAGAACTTCAGGCTCCCACTTCCTGTTCAGACTATGGATGGTTCTACAACTTCAGGCTCCCTTCAGACTGTGAGATGTTCTACAGCTTCAGGCTCCCACCTCCCGTTCAGGCTGTGGACAGTTCTACAGCTTCTGGCTCCCACTTCCTGTTCAGGCTGTGGGCGTTTCTACAGCTTCAGGCTCCCACTTCCTGGTCAGGCTGTGGGCAGTTCTAAAGCTTCAGGCTCCCACTTCCTGGTCAGGCTGTGGATGATTCTACAGCTTCAGGCTCCCTCTTCCTGTTCAGGCTGTGGGCGGTTCTACAGTAAGGACTGACATTTAAGCTCTGCCTTGCCTGGCTGAGCCTGTTAAAGAGACATTGATAGGGAATGATGCCAAAATCCCGACACTGTTAGAGCAAAAAGAGCTGGTGGGTAACTTAGGAAAGCCTGAGTACATAAGAAGGAGATAAGAACCGCTCTAACTCTGAAAGGAACCAAAATCAGAAAGCAATGTATTTGGTAATAGTCTTTACTTACCTTTCCCTATATGTATAAAGGCAATCAATGTGGGAAGAAAACCCATTTAATGACCAAGAGAAGTTTTTTTTTTTTTATCAACCATAACTTTTAAGGTTAAATAGTTAAGCCCAAGTTTTTTTGTTTTTTCATTACATGGGTTAAGACAAATGTGCACATATATCATAAGTATATGATTTATATGTTTTTTGTGAATTTAACCACATAAAATTAACCTCTAAAAAAAAAATTGTTATTGTAGTTTTATTATGCATTCTGTTATTTTTTTACATTTATTCTTATAGGGTTCTTTCAGTTTTGAAGGAGTTTTCTGGGAAATGCCATCAATGTCTGATAGGTGCGGTCCCATCTCTAGTATTTTCATCTCATCTCTGGAATGGACCCTCAGTGTCGGATCAGTATAGAGACCTGGATTCTCTGTATTCTGTTATATGGGAGTTCCCAGTACAGAGGAGCGCTGTGTTCTCTATTCTGTTCTATGGGAGTTCCCAGTACAGAGGAGCGCTGTGTTCTCCATTCTGTTCTATGGGAGTTCCCAGTACAGGGGAGCACTGTGTTCTCCATTCTGTTCTATGGGAGTTTCCAGTACAGGGGAGCGCTTTGTTCTCTATTCTGTTCTATGGGAGTTCCCAGTACAGGGGAGCACTGTGTTCTCCAGGGGCGTTGCTAAGGTCCTAAAACATCAGGGGCCCGGGCGCTATGTGTTAAGTTTTGTTCAGTAGGGCTGGGTACACACGGCATTTTTCACGCCTCATTGTGAACTGCGGATGTGTTTTTACAGAGGAAAAACCTTCTGTTCCTGTCACTAATTTTCTGCATATTCCACATAGATCCTGTCCATCCCCTCAGCAGTCACTGCACAATAAAAATCAGCGATGACAAATTTGCTCCCAGAATGATTGTTACTAAAAAAAAAACTCCAACAAAACCAAGACCCAAAACTATTACTACCTAAGGATCAAATAAATAATTCTGCCAGACCCAGAGGACACACATACAGCTAAAGAGACCGTTGGCGCTCCAGGCCCAGGGCAGCAGCCTGGAGCACAGGCAGTTTTTTCCGAGGCTTGTGCCCAGGATAAAACTGCCTAGCGACGCCCCTGGTCAGCTCTGTGGGTCACACTGACCCACAGAGCTGACATTCTATAGTTATATTCATCAGCCCTGTGGGTCAGATTATATAATGCTGATCCATGGGGCTGATGAATATAACTATAGGCTGTCAGCTCTGTGGGTCAGTGTGACCCACAGAGCTCAGCTGACAGTTAACTTTCTGCACTCAGTTAAATTATATTAACTTACAACATTAACTTACAACAAGCTGACCCTGCCCAAGTACCTAATATGGCTGCTGGCTGCTCTGCTGGGCTCTGCGTGGGCACCAGAGGAGTAACTAACTCATGGGCCCTGGTGCAAAACTTCAGCTTGGGCCCCCTTCCCTGTAGACAAGGGTTCTTCACAGCTGTTGACCACTACTTTTTAACAGGTTCTTGGTGTGACGGATGTCTGCATGGTAGCGTGCCACAAAAAATTATTTCTACTTAAAGGGGTTGTCTGGCTGAGGAAAATTCATCTGAATTAGGGCCAGGTTGTGGGGAATAAAGTGATACTTACCTCCTTGATGCCCCCACTGTTACTCCGGAGCTCCCCAGGATCCGTTCCTTTTCACTTACAATTTTTTGTCCTGTCACATGGGAAAGGCTCATGCTCCCTTGACTTATAGGGGATTTATCGTTTGAGCTGTTCGTGCTGTTCAGTTAATTTTCTCAGATTGAGTTTGAAATCCAGGGGCGTGTCCCTCCTGTCAGCAGGCGTGTCTCCCTCCTCCCAGGAGGTCGTGTCTCTCCTCACTGAAGAACTGTGACATCATCATTTTCTATAAAGCACGGTGAATGCAGAAGGTTGTCTGGATATAACAGCTCTGTAGCCTCCTGCATGCTTATGTCTGCAGCCTTGAGGCTCCAAACTCCAGCAAGCACCTGTTATATGTCTTAGTTTACACACAACTGAAAGCCAGCAGCTTTCACTTCTAGTGGTGTTCACCCAAATTGTACTGACAGTTGGAGCCTGAGCCTGTCCTATGTGTTGGGATGAGAACCTGAAAGTGGAGTGGAACTTCGGAGCAATAGTGGTGGGTACCATGAGGTATCTATCACAGGGACAAACCCTTCAAATATACCAACCGAATAAAGGGAACTACCTGCCCATTTTGCATTATATATCCCCAGGTCGCATCTCTTTTTTCACATTCATCGCCTGACATGAATAAATCAGATTTGCCTCTTAAAAATGATTTAAAAAAACAAATAAAAAAAGCATGATTTTATGTCACATTATTTTTGGAGCTATCACATATTTTTCTGTGGATGGAAGGGTCTGAGGGCTTTTTGTTTGCAGGATAAATTGGCGGATTCTTTGATATTATTATTGGGTACATATCAGTTTTTGATTACTTAATAAACATTTTTTGTGGGGGGATGAACAGAAAAATGCAATTACTGCACGGGTTTTTACTTATATATTTATTTTTGCGAAATCTAACATGGATTAAATAACACAAAACTCTATACAGTGGGGATGTTCACAAGGCATGTTTGGAATATGTTTTCAGTACTGAAAAATGGACCCCAAAACGTATTACACAACGTTCAGTGTGATTTTATATTGAAAGCAATGTCAAACATGTATCACCGTTTAGACGTGACGTGTTTTACATAGGTCTGTGTGATGCGTTAAAAAAATCTGACCACAGGACTGACATGTCAATTCTTGATTAGTGTTGAGCGATTACGTTGGCTATCGACATCGGGCGATAGTCGGCCGCTATCGATAAGGTTTTTCGATAGTGAGCATCGATTATGAGCGATGACCATTAAAGTCTATGGGAGAGCAACAACACCTTCATTATTACACCCAAACAAGGCTGGAGAAGCTGGAATTAACATCCACAACAGTCAAATGGATACGTGCTACATCTTAGGCAACACACTTAGGTTATAAAAGCCACAGAAAAAAGACACAGACCATTCACTATCCCTTTCTTGCACCACAGCTTGACCCTTAAACCTGCATCACCCACAAATTAATAAGTGCCAGAAGGCAGTATGAAAATGAACCATCATGTTACTTGAACTGGACATTGAATATCCCTGTCCTGGAACGCAGCATGAGCCTCAAACCTGCATGACCCCCACATTTAAAAAGTGCCGGAAAAAGGAGTCTTTCAACCACCATTTTAGTTGAACTGGACATTGACTATACCTGTCCTGGGCCACAGCATGAGCCCCAAACCTGCATGATCCATGCTGACGATGCTGATGACGACATTTGTGGCCGTGACTGGGAGGACGAGGAGGTAAGACTGCTGGATGCAGGTTGCATTAACCACTGAAGGACAGATTGGCGACGATGTTCGTTACTGAGATTCACAGGGCCCTGACCCAGCGATGACAGGCCTGACGGTCCTGCAACTGACGATCCGCTGGCTTGCGTGTTGTCGCCAGCACTGGAAGGAGCACCTTCTCTCATACCTCTACCTCCATGTGCTACCCCCCTCTTTGCTCGCTTACCACCTGCATTTCGCTCCATGTTCAGAAATATAAAAATTTGAGAAGGTATGGAATAGTTTTGGAAAGTCTCTTATTAAAAGACGGCAAATCACAGCTCTTCTCAAATCCCTCTAATCAAAACAAAATTGCTGGATTCAAATTTAACTGCAAGGTGTCTATCAACAAATCTGGACTGGGCAAAAGTGCAAAAAAACACATATCTGTTATGTTTTCGTATAATACACGGTATTTTTTGCACCTTTCAATTCACCTGTGGTGACTATAGAATTGCTGTTTTAAGATTTACGTGGATGCTGCGTCAATGAACAAAGCTGGGTGCGCAAAAGTCAAAAAACACGTATCTGTTATGTTTCGTATGATACACGTAATTTTTGGCAACAAACAACCTGTGCTGACTACAAGATTGCTGGATTGTAATTTAACTGCAAGGTGGATATATCAACAGTCACAGGTGGAATGGGTAAAATTGAAAATGAACACCTATCTGAAATGTATACTGATAATAAAAGTGGAGTTTTGCAGCTAACAAAGAGACCTGCAGTTACTAGAAATGATGTTTATCCAATATAAATTCAGGCTGCCCAATATCCAGGAAATATTTCAATAGCAAACTGTTAATAATAAAGCTATTGCAGTGCAATGTCTACACTAAGTCTTGGTGAACTATATCCAGTGTTCTTTATAGATAGAGCTTGTCTGTGTTCGCCCGCGGGCCCCCCCCCCCCGCGCCACCCGTGACTTTACAGCGGTAGATACTGCAGTAAAATGAACTAGCGAACGACATAAAATGTTCAAATCTCTATCTAACTAAATTGGAAGGATCACAGCTAATAGTAGAGGTTTCTCTGTGCAGAAATAGACTAATTTCGCTGAGCTGTTTGGCCACAGGCAGACGCATCCTATCCCTATGAGACGCTGAAGACACGGGGCTGAAACGGGAAACGCTTTTCTATGTAAAACAGGTCATGTGATTTTCCGCCAAACCCAAACCATCACACCCCACATACGTCGCACACACTCTCACCCTGCCATTCTGTAAGCTGATTTGCGGCCCCAAAAAAGACGGGAAAGGCCAAAAATGGGCGCATCTAATAGATGACCAGATTTTAACCTTAATTAAATTCATGATCGGGAAAATTTCGATCACCATAAAAACCTTCCATTTCAACTTTGTCGGTAAAACGCTAAAACACATTCTTGTCCTTTTACAAAAATTAAAAACTCTTTTAAAAAACTGTTTTTTTGCGCCAGAAAATGTTTAAAAACACGCACCACATTTTGGGGTAGTTTTTGGATATTTTTTTATGTTTTGAAAAGCACCTGTAAAAATCCCCTTTGGGCCTCTTCACACGGGTTTTATTTTCTGCCGGAATGGCCCCGCCCGCGCCCCGGGGGTTTTCGCTTCAGTAGGGCGCCAACCGGGGCAGCAATTACGAAAATCCACTGCTCTCATTGAAACAGGGAACCGCGCTCCCCCCCTCGCAATCCCCCGGGGGGGGAAAAAGTGCATGCCATTTTTTACCCGCGGACGCCCGTAAATAATGCATTGTCTATGGGCGGGGGGGCCCCCCGTCGTGCCCCGGCCCCGCCCCCTTTCCCGCCCCTTATTCAAGCGGGTTTGTGCGCTCAAAACGGCCACAAAACCCTCGGAAAAAGCCGTGTGAACACGGCCTTAAAGTGAACCAAGAGCATACTTCCCACTTCACTTCACCTTCCCCCGGGGAAAGTTTTAAATTCATGATTTTCCAAAATTTTCGGGGGATACGTCAGGGGATATTTCAGCGCAAATTTCGCATCGAATACGGCCCCCCAATAGCTGTGTATCATTTCCCTTACTAATTTGTCAAAATATAAATTTTTTCTAAAAAAAGTTTTTTTGGGGGGAAATAAGGAAGTTTTCCTTTTTTTATTTTTTTTCATTTTAACATGTTTATTACTGACCCCAGCACACTATGTATGTTTTCACATAGGGTTTTTGACGGAGCTCCCTCTCTGTATCGGTACGGGATCAGGTTTCTCATGTCAGAGCAGTGAGCACGGAGCCATCACTGAATCTCTGCCTGAAATGTCCTAAGCTGCCCCCCACATTTTAAAGCTTTGTTTACACTTGACCTGCCCTTAATGTAAGGCCATGTTCACACGGGTTATTCCCGACGGGTTTGAGGCCCTATTGAGCTCACAAATCCGGGGTGAATAAGGGGCGGGGCGGGGGGGGCCCGGGGCGCGGGGGGGGCGTCGCTCCCCGGGCCCCTAGACTGTCTTTTCTATGGCCCCGCGCCGAAATAATGTGCATTCACTTTCCCCCCCCCCCCGCGGCGGGTTCGCCGAGCGGGGAGGGCGACGGATTCCACGTTCTCTATGAGAGCAGTGGATTACCGTAAATCCACGGGTTGGAGCCGACTGAAGCCAAATCCCGGGGCGGATACGGCGCCAATCCGCGGCAGAATAAGCCGTGTGAATGAAGCCTAATACATCAAGAAGTGATAACGCCAGGAGAGCAGCTTAGCGGCACAATCACACACTGCTCTGAAGCTTCTGTCTCCCTCCAGGGTGAGTGCAGCAACTAACTTTCGGTGCTGCCATCACAAGGCCGTGGCTCCTCTCATTTGGGGGTGGAGCTATAAGACTCCTATCCCGGCCACTCCACTGTGCAGCGCTGGCTCTATCAGCAATCTAATTGTGTGGCGAGGGGGCCCTCTGGGACCCCTGTACCTACGCCACTGGCAGGCACGTACTGAGGAAGAGGAGCATGCAGGCACTGGCACCCAGGTCATACTGCAGCCTCGCTCCTCCTCTTCTATAGACAGCCCCGGCAGCATGAGAGCTTACGCTGCGGCTGCTCTCCTCCCGACCCTGCGCAGCGCGCACTGAGCAGGAAGCAGGCAGCAGCTCAAAGGATGACACTGCCTTCCTCCTGACCCTGCGCAACAGCGCGGCGCCGCTCTACTATAGTCATAGTTGCCAACTTTTGAAAATGGAAAAGTAGGAGATTAAAGAGATTAAAAATTTGCATGGACACGCCCATCTCTTTGGTGTGACACGCCCCTTCAAAAAGCCACACCCACTCCGCCTAACTGCATAATGGCTTTGGAAGAAAGCCAGGTAGATGCCCTTATAGCCAGGTATTAGCCCCCCCATAACCAGGTAGTGCCCCTTACAGGCAGTAGATGCCCCCTTGTCGCCAGGTAGTTGCCCCCTTTAGAATCCAGGTAGTTGCCCCCTTTGTAGTCAGGTAGTTGCCGCCTTTGTTAGCCAGGTCGTTGCTCCCTTTAGAAGCCAGGTAGTTGCCCCCTTTAGTAGCCAGGTAGGTAGTTGCCCCCTTTAGAAGCCAGGTAGTTGCCCCCTTTAGAAGCCAGGTAGGTAGTTGCCCCCTTTAGAAGCCAGGTAGTTGCCCCCTTTAGAAGCCAGGTAGTTGCCCCCTTTAGTAGCCAGGTAGGTAGTTGCCCCCTTTAGAAGCCAGGTAGGTAGTTGCCCCCTTTAGTAGCCAGGTAGGTAGTTGCCCCCTTTAGAAGCCAGGTAGGTAGTTGCCCCCTTTAGTAGCCAGGTAGGTAGTTGCCCCCTTTAGTAGCCAGGTAGGTAGTTGCCCCCTTTAGTAGCCAGGTAGTGCCCCTTTAGAAGCCAGGTAGGTAGTTGCCCCCTTTAGAAGCCAGGTAGGTAGTTGCCCCCTTTAGTAGCCAGGTAGTGCCCCCTTTAGTAGCCAGGTAGGTAGTTGCCCCCTTTAGAAGCCAGGTAGGTAGTTGCCCCCTTTAGTAGCCAGGTAGGTAGTTGCCCCCCTTTAGAAGCCAGGTAGGTAGTTGCCCCCCTTTAGTAGCCAGGTAGAGCCCCCCATGTAGCTAATAAAAATAAAATAATAAAATCTACTTACCTCACCAGGCTCCTGCAGCTCCGGACATCTCCGATCTCCTCAGCGACGCAGGGGAAGTGAGTGCAGAGGTGCGTCACTCCCCCTGCGCCGCTGACCTGTATGTACGGCACACACCGGCGCTGTACATACAGCGGGAGGAGGGAGGAGGGGAGCGATCCCTCCTGCCTCCTCCCTGCACAGCGAGACTCCGGGCGGGTGAAGCGGACGCTGCGGACGCTTCACCCACCTGTAGGAGCAGCCCGGCGGCACAAGAGTAGCGCACCAGCGCTACTCTTGCGCTGCGGTAATTTAAAGAACCCCCGCCGCCTGTTGGCGGCGGGAGGAATGCCAACTCTGCCGGGAGGGCGGGGCCCCCCCCCCGCCCGCCCCGCCAAAAATGGGAGAGTTGGCATGTATGACTATATTGGATGAGGGCCGGCGCCTGGCAGGGGAGGAAACATTCGGGGCAGCAGGCAATTTATCCGGGGCACGAGCCCCGGATAAAACTGACTAGCGACGCCCCTGGTGTTCTCTCCATTCTCCTCTATGGGAGTTCCCAGTACAGGGGAGCGCTGTGTTCTCCATTCTGTTCTATGGGAGTTCCCAGTACAGGGAGTGCTGTGTTCTCTCCATTCTGTTCTATGGGAGTTCCCAGTACAGGTAAGCGGTGTTCTCCATTCTGTTCTATGGGAGTTCCCAGTACAGGGGAGCGCGGTGTTCTCTCCATTCTGTTCTATGGGAGTTCCCAGTACAGGGGAGCGCTGTGTTCTCCATTCTGTTCTATAGAAGTTCCCAGTACAAAGGAGTTCAGTATTCATCCGTACCATAGAATAGGATTGAAAATTGTCTGCAAGCGTGACCTTCTCTCCATTCTATACGGATACTTTCGAGGTCTACACCTATCAGACATTGACAGCATACCCAATCTATATGCCATCAATGTATGAGATGGGAACAACCCTCTGACCATTTTCTTTAATATAAATTTACAGTCTGTGGCAGAGCAACCGCAGGCAGTCGCAGGGTTCTGCCACTAGGTGGCATACAGCAGGAGACCTGCTGCAGACGTATATTTACTATTTTGCCGTAGGCAAACTTAAACTCTATCAGTTCTAGGGATGCATGTATATTGCTTTTGCAAGGGAGGTGCGCTCGCATTGTTGTGGCGAGCTGCGGCCCGGGAGTAGATTGGTACCTATTCATGTATGTACTCATCTATGTATAGATTTATTGTTTCTGCTTGCAGCGCTGATCTAGTGCGAAGTGGATGCAACTGGATGCAATGGCGGTTGAAGATGCTAATATATTTTGCATGCTCCCATATTTTTGCATGCTCCCATTGTGACGTGGTGAATTGGGTGGCTAGCTGTGAGCCGTAAGAGAGAATCTTCAATGGGGAAGTTGTGAGGTCAAACTGTGGGAGGGACGGAGGGCCAGCCATAGAGCCTGCAACTTTATTAAAATGAATATGAATATTACATGTAAAAGAGAAGTGGTTTATGAAAATAGTCTTGAGACAATACTATACAGTACAATGGAACATGTATTTAATGGGGCCTGCAGCTCTATTGGAAAGAATATGCATATTACATACATAGGAGAAGAGCTTTATGGGAAGATAATATGACAGTGGTCTATTGTACAGTGGAATTCATATACCCAATGAATATGCATATTAGATATTGAAGAGAAGGGGCTTATGGGAATTGACAAAGATGGCAGTGTGCTGTGTAATGTGATACCTAGTCTGCTTAGTTCATTCTAGGTGAGGCACGCAGTTGCAATAATATGAGAGAAATAAGACGGAAGCCCATCACAGTCAGGGCTGAGGTGTCTGTTGGTGCAGTGCATTGGCACGGGCAGTACGGTAAGATGGGCGCAAGCCCGTTATGGAGATGGCGAATTTGACTGAAGGTTGTTGGCTCATGAGAGCATGGTGGCAGCTTCAGCAGGACATGTTATGAGTGTGCGTGCAGGAGAGCAGAAGGGGGAGTGGGTTTTATGTGGATTCTCTGATGGCTAATAGGTGAGCACCTGAATGGGGTGTTTATCTAACATGATATAAAAGGAAGTGAGCTCAGACCACATGTGATCGGACCTCTAAGACTTGATAAAGCCAGGTTAGCTGGCGAAACATGTCGGCGCGGTCAGGCATGACGTTTTAAATTGTGATCTCTCACCTCTATTTACAAGTGTCACCTGCTGCAGACGGTGTCACAAGGGGGCCTTATTTGTTCTGTGTCTATGAGATTAGGGACGACTGCCCAAGTAGGAGGCTTGGGATCCCTTACTGGAGCTAGTACTTTGCTATAGATATAAGGCTCTCCTGTTAATAGGTGGGGTTCCACCAGACTTGATGATAGAAAGGGAGTTATTCCCTCTTTCAGAAGCAAAAAGGGTTAAATGATGAGGTGAAAGATCAGGTTTTTAAATAGTGTGTATAGAGGTTAAGAGTTAGATATAATAAAAGTTATGTTTTAGTGTTTAACAGATAGAGAACTGATAGAGTTTAAGTTTGCCAATGGCAAAATAGTAAATATAGTGATCAAAAGTCACTCTCTGTTCTCTTGCGAGATTCCCAATTTTTTGGAGATTCTGCTGCAGACGTGCCACAGATAACCTGGTTTCGATGGGGGGTAAGGCAACCATTTAGCATCAGTAACCCTAGGTTACTGACACATATTGTTAGTATGGCTGCTATGCGGCTAGTGATGGGTTGCCTTACCCGGGACGATCATAGCGTTGGGTGGGAGGCCGTCCCCACGTTCCACATACAATGTATAGTTCTGCACAAAAAAATATTTCTGAAAAACACAATGTGAACCTGGGTGCCACTGGCATGGTTGCGGCATATATATATACACACACACACCATTACCAGTGGCACACCACTGCTAAAAGGGCTATACAATACATGGAAATCCCTAAAGTTGTATTTGACATATATTGCTTTTAATCTATAGAGGGAGGAAGGGATGCCTCCATTTTGGTTTCCTGCAGCCCACCCACTTTACTGTTATATAAGCTGTTATATAAGTGCAGCTTGCAGGGTTGGTGTTTTTTTATTTTTCTCTCTGGATAATGGAGGTCGGTTGACCCAATGAGAAGTCTGAATTTGGCTCTTTTGAGAGGTAAAGATAGAGTAGGACCACCCGCCTTGAGATCCCGTTGTAAGCCAGGGGTGGCTTAAACATTTTTTGATCAAAACCTGTGAACTAAGAATCTCAAAGTTTTTTTCATGTATGATAGATAGCATAAATGCTTCTTTAGGGATTTCCATGTATTGTACTGTATAGCCCTTTTAGCAGTGGTGTGCAACTGATAATGGTGTGCGTGTGTATATATATATGCCGCAACCAAGCCAGTGGCACCCAGGTTCACATTGTAGTTTTCAGAAATGTTTTTTTGATAGAACTATACGTTGTATTTGGCATATATTGCTTTTAATCTATATAGGGAGGAAGGGATGCCTCCATTTTGCTTTCCTGCACCCCGCCCACTTTCACAGGCTGTTATATAAGTTCAGCTTGCAGGGTTGGTGTATTTTTATTTTTCTCTCTGGATTATGGAGGTCGGTTGACCCAATGAGAAATCTGAATTTGGCTCTATTGAGAGGTAAAGATAGCGTAGGACTGCCCGACCTGAGATCACGTTGTAAGCCGTTGTAAGTAGTGCTCTACTCCAGATTAGGAATAAGAACAATTTATTGTTTAAAAACAATGTGTTACCCTCCTCGTTTCGTGCCTGTGCTAGCGCTTCATCAGGGGTGCATCCCTGATGAAGCGCTAGTATAGGCGCGAAACGCGTAGGGTAATATGTTGTTTTTAAACAATAAATTGTTCTTATTCCTAATCTGGAGTAAAGCACTTCCATATCCACGAGCGCCACACGTCCTTCTTCTCTCGGACCGGGATAGTTTCCTAGATAGTTAAATAGATAGGAGATAGATAGATATGAGATAGATAGATAGATATGAGATAGATAGATATGAGATAGATAGATAGGAGAAGATAGATAGATAGATAGATAAATAGATAGGAGATAGCTAGATAGGAGATAGATAGATAGATAGATATGAAAATAGATGGGCAGACTGAAAGTTATCAAAATTTTTTTAGATAGAGGGGGAAAAAAAAAAGTTTTTTTTAGTTAGTTAGTTAGATAGATAGATATGAGATAGATAGATAGATATAAAGTTTGATGGGATATGGATAGATTAGATAGATATTAGATAGAAAAATTTGTTAGATAGTTAGATATATGATAGATAGTTTGATGGGTTAATAGTTAGATAGTTGATAGATATGAGATAGATAGGATATGAGATAGATAGATATTAGTTTAGAAAATTATGAGATAGTTAGATATGAGAAGATAGATATGGGATAGATATGGGTAGTTATGGGATAGAAGATATTTATGAAAATGGGATTATGAGAAAAGTTAGTTATGGATAAAAAAGATAGATAGATAATGGGATATGAGATAGATATATATGAGATAGTTTGGAGTTAGATAGATAGGAGTTAGTTTATGAGATAGATAGATAGTTTGATTTTTGAGATAGTTTGGGATAGGAGATTGATAGATAGATATTTTTGGGGATAGATATGAGTTTAGATAGATGATATGAGTGGGAATAGTTTTGGAGATAGTTAGATATGAGTTTGATAGATGATTTTTTAGATAGTTGGATTTGAGATAGATAGTTTGTTTAAAAGAGTTTGATTTGGGTAGTTTGTTATGAAAATTGATATGGGGTTAGTTTGATATGGGGATAGAGAATAGATAGTTTGATAGATAGATAGATAGAAAAGGATAGATTGAGATAATAGATATGAGATAGATAGATTGAGATAGATTAGATTTTGAGATAGTTTTGATAGTTTAAGATAGATAGATATGAGATAGATAAAATAGATAGTTTGGATAGAAATGAGTAGATAGATATGAGATAGATGTTAGATATGAGTTGGGATAGATAGTTTATGGATAGTTTGGTTAGATAGGGAGATAGATAGATTTAAAATAGATAGATATGGAAAAGATAGTATGAGAGAAAATTGGGAAATAACTTTTCTATAGGCTTTTTTTAAAAGTAAAGAATTTTTCCTTTTATCTTATAAGAGGTCCTTTTTTTTATCAAAAAAAAGGGGAAATTTTCCCCGGGCCCCATCTTTGCCCAAAGATAAGGGGCCCCATCGGGGTTTGCCTTTGGGCCCTTTTGGGGCCCTTTGGGAATGCTTTCTTTACTAAAAAATTGGGAAAAATTCTTTTGGGTTTTTTTTTTGGGTTCAAATTATGAAATCAAAAAACTGGTTGCCCCGGGCCTAAACTGAAAATATTGTCCCTATGGGCCAGGTCAAACTTTGGCCCCTTTCAGCTCCCATAAAAACCTGGGAAAATTAAACAGGTTGTCCCCCCCTTCCCCTGCCCCCGGTTTAATTAATTGCCTTTGGTGATCGGGGGGATCCAGTTTAAAAAACCTTGGGAACGGGGGCCCCCGCCTCAAAACGAACAAACAAACCTCCGCAATAACAAAACGCCACATTGTTCCATCAAAAAAGGTGGGAACCCACCCCCAGTGCCCCCCCTGGCCCCGCAGGGACACTGCGCCTCTTAAACCCTTTATCCCCATGGTTTTCACGGTTTCTTGCAAGATTTTAAAAGTGGGGGAAAAAATTTGGTTATCTTAGTGAAATTTCCCCTGATCAAATTTAGAAGGCAGGCGTATATCAGGCGGGCGTCTCTGCGGACTCCTGACACCGGCTCCCCGCGCTGATAGATGGGGGGGCCTGGGCCCGGTAAACCTTAACAATTTTTTTTCCCGGGAATTTCACTTTGTTCCGCCGCACTAAGTTCCTCTCCGTAAGTGACAGGCGCCATAAGTGCAGCTGGTTTGTTAGTGGATTTTAAACAAAGGTCTGTTGGCTTAATGGATTTTTCCACCCACGCTCCACCCAGTGGGAGTGCAGGACACATATGTATGTAGGGGCCGGCCCGTGGGGGTTGGAGCCCCCCTTTTAATCCACTCCAAAAATTGAGGAAAATTTTCGCCCCCAAAACCCATGAGCGGGCCTTTCGTTTTAAAATTGTATGTAAGCATTGCGTGGGCTGGGGTTGACAAAGCGCCGGGTCCTGAAAACGGGGACACTAATGCCATTACCGGCTAATTAGACAAAGAGAGATCGGACCGGCGCCAATCAACAAAGTAACGGCCCAAGTTAGGGGTGAGGAGCCTGTATGGGGGCAATTCTGCTGTATTATATCATAGGCCAAATTCTTTTTGGGAAAAATTTTACATTTTTAAACCCTTTTTTTTTTGGGTTGGGCGTCAAATTTGGGTTTTACAATTATTTATTATGATCGAAAAAAAGAAATAAAACTGCGCAATTTTTTATTCTCTGAGGCCCCCCGTATTTTCAGCTTAAAATTGATGGGAGTTTTTTGTAAAGTAAAAATTTTAAAGGGATGAAAAGATATGTTTTTTGCTGGGGCACATGTTGCGGGGTTTTACATAGATATCCATTTGTTTCATATATATATATTTTAAAATTTTTTTTACCCAAAAAGTAATACATAGTTTTAGATGTATTTAAAACTAGACGTATTTTCTTAGGGTATACATATAATACAATTTGACGTATTTTTACATAGTTTTAAATATTATTTTATTTTTCATACAAAAGGGAAAATTTAAATAGAATGCCCTTGTCATTTTTTTATTACCAAAGACTTTTATAATAGATATACTTTATTTACCAAAGAGTATGTACATAGTTTTACAAATTTTAATATTTTTAAAAAATTGGCGTTTTTTACATAGATATTCTTTATACATATTTTCCCATAGTCGTTTTTTTTATAGTTTTATATATATATTAACATAGATTAATTTTTAGATATACAATGTAATATTATAACAAAAGTGTTTTTATTTTTTTATTAATATATTTTTAAATCCCGGCCATTTATTGGTCCCCTTTTAAAATTTGCTCTTTAACATTAAATTTTTCAAATCAGCCAATACATGGGGGCAACTCGTCTTTTTGGCTGAGAAGGGTCAAGACATTCCGCACAGTTCAGACCGAGCATCATTATGGGGGAAAGGTGATTTGAGTGCTTTAAAGGTGGAGGTTGTTGGTGCCAAAGGGGGTTTTCTGAGTTTTTCAGAAACTGCTGATTCTGGGATTTTCACGCACAACCTCTCTAGGGTTTACAGGAATGGCCAAAAAAAGAAAAAAAACCCAGTGAGTGGCGCCCTGTGGGCGGAAACCCTTTTTGATGCCAGAGGTAAAAGGAGAATGGGCAGTGGTTGAGCTGATGAAAGGAAACAGTGACTCAATAGCACCCTTTTAAAACCAAAGGTGGGAGAAGAGATCTCTGAACGCACAGTACGGCGAACTTTGGGCAGATGGGCTACGCAGCAGAAGACCACAGGGTTTGCCACCCCTTTCAGCTAAGAACAGGAATTGAGGCTCCTTTTTCCCCCAACTCACAAAAGGGACAGTAGAAGTTTGGAAAAACGTTGCTGGTCTGATGAGTCTCGATTTCTGCTCCCGACTTTGGATGGTAGGGTCAGTTTTTGGGGCTTTCAACAAATGAAAGCTGGACCATCCCGCCTTGTATCAACGGTTTCGGTGGTGGTGGTGGTGTCGGTGTGGGGGGAAAATTTTTTGGCAAATCTTTGGGCCCCCTTGGTACCCCAAATTGGACGTTTGCAACCCTTGTGGAATCTATGCCACGAAGAATTTTGGGGAGTTTGAGCAAAAGGGGGTCCAACCCGTTTTTTGCATGGTGTACCTTTTAAGTGGGGGTAAATTTTAAAAAATATTTTTATTTTTTAATATATATTATATTTTTTAAATATTTATTTTTTATATTTATATATATATTTTATAATTATATATATATCAGGTCTGGAAAAAAAAAAAAAGACCCCTGCACGTTTTTTAAAATTGCTCTCTACAGTCTGACAGCAAATTTCCCTTCCTGTGTCATTTTAATTCCAAACCAAAATCCGCCTCATTCAGTTTATGTGCTTTGATTAGGGGATCACCCGAACAAATTTATTTAATGAAGGAAAGTTTTAAAAAACTGCTGTGGTCTTCACATCCCCTTGCAAAAGGACAAGTGGAAGGCAAAACAAGTGCTGGAAAAGGCCAAAGGGAATGTGCTGAAAAATATGGTTATTCCTCACTTAAAACTTGGTTATTGTTTTAAAGAAATAGGAACTTGTTTTTTTTGCATTTTTTTGGGTCTGACAGCGTGCTGCTTCTTTTTTTTTTATTTTGAAGTTTTATTTACGCAAAGAAACACAAAAAATTTTTTTCTTGAAATTCCCGGGCAGTTGCGTAAAATTAATTTTAATAAAAAGCAAATTCTTTTTTCCAAAAATTTACATGAAGAGAAAATCGAGAACTGAAAAATTTTGCGTGGTTCTTAATTTTTTCCGAATGTTACATACAAATAGGTTTTATAATAGTTTTAAAAATGTTTTAAACAAATGTGTTATTTTATTTTTTTTAGAGCGCCTTGTTCCAGAGCCGTAATTCTGGAGGGGCAATTTAAAGAAAATTTGGAAAAACTAAGGGTAATGTCGGAAAAGAGGGCCCGCCAGCCCTTTTAAAGGGCATTAAATGGTTTACTGTTAGGTTTCTAAATGTATGAACCTTCTAGTGGGTTCATAAATTGGCGTGTGGGATATCTTGTTGAATGTCTTAGCTGCATTCAAAAGTGTAGTGCCTGACGCAAACTGCGTAGTTTGGTGTACGGTGTTCATACATTTTAGAATAGGGGCTATACGATTTTTGGAGTAAGAACACCAAAAAAAAGGTGAGCCAAAATTGTTATTGCCTTTAAAAGAAAAAAAGGAGACCCGGGAGCTGCGTGCGTGAGCGCGTGATGAGTGACGCCGCTTACACCGTCAGCAGCTCCCGACCGGGCGCGCGGACCAGGGGAGTAGTTTTTTTTTTATTTTTTAATTTTTACAGGGGGCTACTGGCTACAAAGGGGCATCACTGGCTACAGGGGGGGATCACTGGAAGGGGGATAACTGGTACAGGGGGGCATCATGGGTACAGGGGGCATCACTGGCTACGGGGGTCATCATGGCTACAAAAAGGGGGTCAATGGCTACGGGGGCATCAATGGCTAAGGGGCATCACTGGTACAAGGGGGCATCACTGGCTACAGGGGGGGCTCCTGGCTACAAGGGGGCAAACTGGCTCAGGGGGTAATGGGTCAAGGGGGGGATAATGGTAAGGGGGCATAACTGGCTACAAGGGGGGCCATATGGCGCTACAGGGGGGGTTTAAATGGTACAAGGGGGCTAAAAAAAAAAGATCAGGGGGCATGATGCTACAAAGGGGGGCATAATGGCTTCGGGGGTTTAAATGGCCCAAGGGGGGCATAAATGGGTCAAGGGGGGCATACTAGCTACAGGGGGATCCTGGCTACAGGGGGGCATCATGGTACAGGGGGCATTTCTGGCTACAAGGGGGATTAAAATGGGGTAAGGGGGGATAACTGGCTAAGGGGCTAAAATGGCTACAAGGGGGGCATCTACTGGTACGGGGGCAAATGGGTACAAAAGGGGGCATATATGGCTAAGGGGGCATAAATGGCTACAAGGGGGGCATCTACTGGCTACAAGGGGGGTCACTGGCTCGGGGGCATCTACTGGTTACTAGGGGGGCTTTTATGGTACAGGGGGGGGTCTTCTGGCTACCCGGGGGCTTCTATGGCTACAAGGGGGCATAATGGCTACAGGGGCATAAATGGTCGGGGGGATTACGGTACAGGGGGCATCATGGTACGGGGGGATCCTGGTAAGGGGGGATCTAATGGTACAGGGGGCCTAAAAAGGTAAGGGGGGTAACTGGCTACAAGGGGGCATTATGGCTACAGGGGGGTAAATGGGTACAAAAGGGGCATAAATGATAGGGGCTAACTGGTCAAGGGGGACATAAAAAGGCACAAGGGGGGGCATCACTGTACAGGGGGGGGTCCTGGCTACGGGGGGGGGGTTTATGGTTTTAGGGGGGAAATGGTGGGGGGGTCTATGGTTTGGGGGCATAATGGTTACAGGGGGGGATAACTGGCTACAGGGGGCTAATGGTAAAAGGGTGGAAATTTTGGCTAAGGGGGCCCAATGGTTACAGGGGGCATAACTGGCTTAAAGGGGATAATGGCTCAGGGTGGCTCTATGGTACGGGGGCCTAATGGCAAAAGGGGGGCTTTTTAAGGGTACAGGGGCATTTCTGGCTACGGGGCATTTGGACAGAGGGGATAACTGGCTAAAGGGGGGTTTTGGTCCGGGGGGCTCTATGGCTAAAGGGGGGTCCTGCCGGGGGGCACATGGCTCGGGGGCATCTTGGGTACAGGGGGTAAAAGGCAACAAGGGGGGATCTATGGGTCAAGGGGGGAAAATGGCTCAGCGGGTAAAAGGCTACAAGGGTGGATCTACTGGCTAAAGGGGGCATTACTGGCTACCGGGGGGGTTCTACTGGTACAAGGGGGCATAACTGGCTACGGGGGATTTCTGGCTCAAGGCTAGGGGGGGGGCGGGAAAATTTCTTACCTCGCCTGAGGAAATTTGCCCAGGAATGCCCCGTATGTAATAAAAAATATATTTTTTTTAATATATATATTTTAAAATTTTTTATATATATATATTATATACTGTACTGTTATATACAATTTTAAAGGTTTTATTGTTGAAATTTTGTTGCTAGGATTTTTATGTTTTCAAATGAAATTTTTTAGTTTGGATTTGAGGTGTTTATTTACATATTTTTTTAGATAATTTTTATTATATTTATATAATAATTGTGGAAAGGTAGAGGTACCCTTAGACGGGAGGTTTTTTTTACCGAGGGGTGGCCCCCGGTGTATAAAAAACCCTTTAATGTGTTTTCCGCAGAATATGCTGCTGAGCGTTTTTCGTTGTGTCCCCGGGGTCGGGTTTTTTATGGAGCGGCCCAAGAGCCCTGGGGGGCCCGGCCTCCAATACTCCACCCCAGGTTTTACCGCCAGAAAAAAAGGGCAGTGGAAAAGGGGGTAGCAGGAGGTGTTCTTCTGGACCTGAAATCAGAAGCTTTTGTGCTGCCGAACTGTGGGCTGTGTAGGCCTGAGGTCCTGAACTACAAGTGGTGAGACTTTGCATTTTGTTTATCGATCACTTTGCCTGCCCGAAAGGTCTTTTATTTTCCCACTGAGGGAATTACATGTAAAAGAAGAAGTGTTTTTTTGGGTACACTGATGAATTTTTAAAAAAATCTTTCTTTATAGGGATTGACTACTTGCTCTCGTGCCTCCCTTTTGGGTGGGGCCCCCCCTTTAAAAATTTGGGGGAGGATCGGGAACCATCCTGAGGCAAACTGCATGCCCGGGGTAAAGGCACCCTGCGGGTTTTTAAAAAAAGTCGCGGAAGCAGGGAAAGGAGCTCTTTAAAAGCACCTGGTCCGGCTCAGCGCAGCAGCAGCAACCCCACATGGGACTGGGCGAGCTCAACAAAAAACCAAAAAAAGCCGTGGTTAAGCAGAGGGCGGTGTGCTGGCTGAGTCCTTTCCGATCCGGGAAAAGGGGGTTGGAAACCCCCAAATAAACCGGAGAGGCCGCAACGGAGGAGGCCCGGGTTTAAAGGGAGGCGTTTCCAGAAAATGACCCCACGGACGATGTCGGGGGCCCCTTCATGTTTGGTGTTGAGGGGTAGCGGCCCGGGAGAAATACCCCCCAGAGCAGGGGGCCGGGGTTTCCTACCCCCTTTCAAGGCAAACCCACAAAAAGGCCCCCATTATGATCTGCCCCTGCAAGATGCCAAGGAGTACAGTAAGGAAAGCCCCCCCCGGTCCCAGATGTTTGACCTGTTCCCCCTTTGGGAAAAAAAAGGGTGGTTAAAACCTGAGACCTGTCCCCTGCAAAAAAATAGGCGAGCGATTGGGGATGGGCCGTTTTTACTTTAAATCCCTAAGCCCGTACAATGCTGGGTGGCACGGGGGGAAATCCCCAAAATTTGGGGATGACCTTTGGGACTGGTGGAGGTTATGTGAAGCAAAAATATCTCGGGAAGGGCTCGGGGGGGACTGAGGGAACTTTTATGGGGTGGCGGGTTTGGGGCTGACAGCTAAAAGGGAAGGGGCCCGATCCACTGTGGAGGGCGTCCTGGCCAAGTTGGGGTCTGCCCCCAGGGCCAAGGGGCCCGGGCCGTGAAAACCATTTTTTGGGAAGGGTCATTTCCCCCGGTACATTGCAGCCGTGTCCAGAGGTCATTTGGGGCCAAATTTGGGGGTGCGGTATGGGTCGGCGCTGTTCAGGGTTTGGGGAAATCCGGGGTTTGCAGGCTATCCCCAGCCCGGGGGAAAGGTCACAGGTGTGCCCAAGTGATGGTAAATGGAAAAAAAAGGGTGTCGGGACTCCTGGATCAGGGATTTTTGGGGGCCCTTTGGGTAAGGGCCACCCCTTCCCCCAGGGGCTATTTCCTTGGGGAAGGGGTTGGGGGTAATGTGTACCCAAACGGAACACGAAGTATTCCCCCAGGGCCCCCAGGGGGGGCCCATCGGCAAGAGGGGAAATCCCTTTTGCCCCCACAGTTGGGGGGTGTGGTGGAAAATTTTAATGCACGATGCGGGGGTTGGGCGCGATTTTCCCTTATTTGGGTCTATGGGCAAAAAGTACCACTTCCCCCCCGGGAGTGCCAAGAGGGGGCCCAGAGGTTATGGGTAAAAAGTCCCCATGATTTTCCCCTTTTAAAGGGGTTGGGGGGGGGATGAAGGGGGAGGACCCAACCCCCTAAAAACCAATGCCCCTGATTTTAGAATTTCCGGGGGAAAATTTTGGGACTGCCCCCCCTCAGGGATCTAACCCAAAAGGGGCGCATAGAGAGTAAAAACCCGTTTTTTAAAGGGGGTTTCCCCCGGAGCCGGGGGCAGAGGGACCCGGTACCCCCATTTTGAAATTGAATGGTGGTTCTTATCCCGGGGGTGCCCAAGGTGGGGGATGGTCATCGAGCAGCTAGGGTTTAACCCGAAAACCCAAAATAGGCGCATGGTGTTGGGACCTTGCTCACTCTCATGTGTTAGGTGGGAAACCGGGGGGAAGAAAAAGCCGGGAATGGGTCTTAAAGATTTTACTGGCCGGGGTTTTTTTTAGGGAGATGGGGGGTTTTTGTCAGTCCTTTTCCCGTTTTTTCCCAGGTTACCTCTCCGGGTTAAAAATTTTCCCGGTAGCCCCTTGGTTCCCTTTAAACCCAAAAAATTGAAGTCCCGTTTGAACGGATTGCGAGGGACTGGTGGGGCCCCTGGTAAAGGGTCAGAAAGGGGGGCCATCAGTACATTCTGGTGGTCGTCGACTATGCGCCCCGATACCCAGATGCAGTTTTCCTTAAAAAAACACCTTGTCCAAACCCATTGCCGAGACTATTCTTCAATATTTTAGGTGGGTCTCCCCTAAGGAGCCCCCCTGACGGACAAGGGACCCCATTTAGGTCTAGGGTGATGAAGGATCTGTGCAAAAATCTGAAGGTTAAACCTTTGCGCCCCTTTCCGTATATCACCCCCAAAACGGAGGATTGGGGGGAGGGGTTTTAAAAAAAACCCTTTAAAAAGCTATGTTGGGGGAAGGTAGTAGAAAGGGACGGTGGGTTTGGGGGGACTGCTTGTTTACCTAATCTTGTTTGCAATCAGGGAAGTTCCCCAAGCCTCCCGGCTTCTCCCCGTTTGATCTACTGTCAAAGGTCGGGGACCCCCTGGGGGGGTTCTTGATAGCAAAGGAGACCTGGGAGAGTGAAACCACCCCCCTATAAAAATGTGATAGGCATGTGGCCCAGATGAGGGACAGGAAAATCCCCAAAGTGATTTCCCATAGTTTAAAAAAGCATCTTTTGCAGGCCCGGAAGCGCAATCCGGGGGTACAATGGTCGCCGGAAATTTGGGAGTTAAAAACCCGGGGACCGCTCCCTTGTCCTTGGTGCCCCCCGGTGGAAAGAAAAATTTTTGGCAAGGGGGGCAGGGACCGTATGAGGTGGGGGGAAAAAAAGAGGTTTTTGTTAATTAACCCGGGTCACCAACCCGGTTAAAAAGGGGGCCCCTGCAGATATTTCCTTTTTAAAACCTCCCCCAAAACCTTAGAAGGGTTTGAGGGCCCCCGCGGGGCCCCCGTTTTTGGGATTCCCGGGCCCGGGGGCTAAGGTTGAAATGGTTAAAATTGCTGAGACCCTGTCCCATCACAGGGAAGCTGCAATGTAAGGAAATGCTGGGAAAAGGGAAAAAGGACCTGTTTTTTTGAGTTACCAGGTCTTGTAAAAAGGTTTTTGAGATGAGTTCCCTTTCTGAACCCCCATTGGTTTGGGTAAATGTTTAAACCCCCACAGGTCCCCGAAAAGGGGCCCCACGGGAAATAGTGACCCAGGGAAAGGGCCAAAAAAGGGTGGGGAAACTTGGGGGGAAAGAGGAGTCCAAGAGTGGGTGGTTTGGCCCGGGTTGTTTTTGGGACCAAAACCAAAAGGGGGGGGGAAAAAATGGAGATTTTGTAATTTATTAAAGGGAAGCTCAAAAGAAGTTCCAAGTTCGATAGCTAAACCCCATTTCCCAGGGTTTGGGTGAACTTGGGGGGGGGGGGGGAGATTTGGGGCCGGGGAGGTACATCCCCCCCTTGGTCCCACAAAAGGGGGACTGGCAAATTTCCCCCCGTCCAGGGAAGGGGCCCGGGAAAAGACGGCCTTTTTCCCAACCCCAAGGGGGGCCCTACCTTTTAGTCCGCATTTTCCCTTTTTTTGGGTTTCAGGGAGACCAGCACTTTCCAAAGGGCCATGGGGCCCTTTTTTAAGTCCCCCCCGGAAGTATGCAGCGGCCTACCTAGATGACCAATTTGTCATCTATAAACCGAGATGGGGAGTTAAAACTGCCCCAGGTTTCCCAAACAGTCCTAGAAGCATTTAAAAGGGGGGGGGGTTTACGGTAAACCCCAGCAAGGGGCGCCATGGGAATGGAGGAAACAAGTTACCTGGGATATATAGTTTGGGAGGGGGATTAAGCCACAAATAAAACAAGGTAGAGGCCCCCAAAAAATGGCCACGTCCTCTTACTAAAAAAAAAGGTTTAGGGCATTCCTAGGGATCGTTTGGGTATTACAGGAGATTCGTCCCCAACTTTTTAAAAAATTGCAGTGCCTGATGACCTTACTAAAGGGCAAAATTTAGCCCTGGTGAAATGGTCCCCCAAAAAGCTGGGGGCCCTTTTTAAGAGCTAAAGTTCCCTGTGTAAAACAGCCCGTGCTTGTAGCCCCCGACTTTACTAGGGTTCATCGTCCAGACCCAAAGCATCAGGGTGTGGGGGGGTGGGGGCTGTAATTTTCCCAGGAAAATTTTTAAAGGGGGGAAAAACACCCAGTTTGTTTACCTCAGCAAAAATTGTCCTCCTGTGAGAAGAATTTTTTCCCTAATAGAAAAGGAAAAAGTCTAGCGATCAAGTGGGCCTTAGGGCTCCCTGCGGTTTCTACTTGTTAGGGAAGGGAAATTAAAAATTTGGAAACGGATCTGTCCCTTGAAGAATGGATGCAAGAGAGAAAGGGGAAAAAATGGGCCCCGGGGGGAAATCCCGGGGGTTTTTTAGCCTTGCGGATTACAGGTTTTTCGGGGGAACATAGGCCAGGAAAAATGCATGGAAATGCAGATGCCCCCTCGAGGGTTTCATTGTTTGATGGGAAGGTGCCCCCCCCTCGGCTTTTGGGCAGAGGGGGGGGGGGGGATTAGGAAAGGGCAGAGGGGACCGGCCCAAAAGGGAGGTATTTATCACCGGGTTGGCTGGCCTCGGGGGATATTTAAAAAAACCCCTTTTTTGTGTTGCCAGCAAAAAAAAAATGCTGCTGAGCAGTTTTTCGTTGTAGTCGGGTCGGGTTTTTTTAAAGGAGGGCCCCAAAACCCGGGTGGGACGGGGGGGCTCCAAAAACTCCGGCCCCGGGCTTACCCCCAGATAAAGGCAGCTGGTCAGGTCAGCCCGGAGGTGTCTTTTTGGACCTGAAAAACAGAAGCTGTGTGCTGCCGAACTGTGAGGCTGTGTAGGGGCCCGAGGTCCTGAACTTACCAAATCGGTGAGGGTTTTTCATTTTTTTTTATCGATCACTTTGCCTGACGAAAAGGGCTTATTTTTTTTTCCACTTTATGCATTTTCATGCTTTAAGAGAAGCGTTTTTTTTGGGTTTAATGATTTTAAATTTTAATTAATCTTTCTTTATATGATTGACTACTTGCTCTCGTGCCTGCCTTTTGTTGCTGGGCCCCCTACAATTTTTATATATTTTAAAATATTTATATATATATTATATATATAATATTATATATTTTTATTTTATATTTACTGCTCCCCCCAAAATAAAGCACTAAAATATCACATCCCAGATCTTGATTTCTGAAATACTCCAGTTGCAATTCTGTATTCATTACACGGTGGAATGCATTGACAAGAATAAATCTTAAAAATGATCAATGAAAATCTAAATTTAAACTCCCATGGAGCTGGATTTTGAATTTTTGCTCAAAATAAAGGTGGAAAATTTTAAAATTTTTGGGGTGATCCAACATCAGTGGTAATACCTCAAGAAAAGGGAAAAAGAGGCTATATGTTTTGGGGATCCATGTGCCTGTTGCCCTCCCTACAATCCCGGGGGCAGCCCCTGATGAGGGGGGGGATGTTCTCCTGGGGGATCTCCTCCCGCCTGGATTAAAAGCATCGTCAACCCTGGAAGGGTTTTGGGGTGAAGTGGCGTTGGTGGAGGAACGAGACCTGATGTCCCGATGTGCTCGTTTTGTTAATTTTGGGGGGAACGGGAGGCCATCCTTGCATCAATGCCTTCATCATGCAGGATCTAGACACACTTAAAAACCACATGAGGCTGAGCCTTGTCATGCATCGAAGGACCCAGGGCCCATGCACCTCACATGGTTCAAAGGGTCTAAGGATCTCACCCCCTTTACCGAAGGGGCAGTCAGGGCCCCTTGGCGAACAAATGGAGGGTTTGGGGCCCCCTCCAAAAAAATGCTGCCCACACCATTACTGACCATCCCAAAAACCAGTCATGCGGAGGAGGTTGCAGGCAGCGAATGTTTCCAGGCCTCGACTCTGTCATTCCTCAGTGAAAACTGTCTCACCCACGAAGAGCATGGGGCCCCAATGTCAAATTTCCCAATTTGTGTTCCGGCAAATCCCAATCGCCCTCACGGTGTTGGGCTGTAAGACATCATGATTGTGGATGTTGGGCCCTCATACCACCCTCATGGAGTCTCTTTCTAATAGTTTGAGCAGACACATGGATATCATGGGCCTGCTGGAGGTCGGTTTGCAGGGCTCTTTCACTGCTTCTCCTGTTCCTACTTGCACAAAGTAGGAGGTAGCTTTAAAATTTAAAAGTGGCTATACCAATGCTCGGGCTAGTAAAAGGGAGGCATCTGGCGAACCTTTTCATACAAAAAAACACAACAACACAAAAACATTTTATTCAACTAACCACTCCCCAACATCAGATCTCGTTGACCATTTTATTATAGAAATGGATCCAACGCTGGTCCGACGTAGTCCATCATAGTCCAGGGAAACCTGCATAAACATAAAAGCACTAGTAAAAACAGGACAGTACTGAAAGCCATCCCCTGCACCCCCTGAAGATGATATTTGTGGCTAATCTTCTGGGTGGGAGGGGGGCAGGGTACAGAGTTCACGCTGTGCAATATGATATTGGGGGTACAGACCACAGCCATAGCCCAATCTTAAGAGGAAATAAATTGTCCCTGCAAGATGTGGCCTGAATCCCCTCTACCACTTCTCCTCCACCATTGTGTTATTTATGTGACCTAGTACCAAAACAAAATAAAACCTGTTACCTAATAACCCCCTCCTCCACCTTCACCTATCACTCCATTGGGAGTTTGTACAGAGGTGGGCTCAGATAGGCAGATGCTAGAAAAGTAAAGATGCTAAGATATTTGTGTGTTAAATTCTGGAGTCAAAAGTCGTGGCTGGGAGAAGTGGTCATGGCAGTCTGGACTGGATGAAGAAGAGAAGGGAAAGGGAACAAATCATCAGAGAAGATGACACCTGTGAGTCACTGGATGTAACTGAACAGTAATCACTTATGTGTCTGTGTATACTGGTATCTACCACTATATGGTCACTTAATGGTTACATTGGTAGTAGTGTAATGGTTTAGGTTCTGGAACAGATTGGTGGTAATCCTGGACTGGGATCTACAGAAAATAGCTGTAATATTTGGGTAAACCTGGCACTTAAAGGGATGTTCTCACCATGCTGTTTTACAAAAGAGAGAAATATTTCACAGCAATGCTCACAAGCTACAGATCCAGCAGGTAAAATCCAATCCTTTATTAGTACAAGTAGACAGCAAACAGAACGACAGGAATGCTTGTGGTCGTTTGCTGTTTTACAAAGCCTGTTCTTAACTTCCAGCTTCTGGCTCCCACTTCCTGTTCAGGCTGTGGGCAGGTCTACAGCTTCAGGCTCCCACTTCCTGTTCAGGCTGTGGGTGGTTCTACAGCTTCTGGATCCTACTTCCTGTTCATGCTGTGGGTGGTTCTACAGCTTCTGCATCCTACTTTTGTTATGCTGGGGGGGGGTTTTAAAAAAATTTGGGCTCCCTCTTTCGTTCGGCTGGGGGTGGTTCTACAACTTCAGGCTCCCCTTTCTGTCAGGTGGGGTTTGTTCTACACTTTAGGCTCCCACTTCTGTTCAGGCTGTGGGGGTTTACAGTTCCCGGCTCCCATTTCCCTTTTCGGCTGGGGCCCGGGTCTTCACTTCAGCTCCACTTCCTGTTAAGGTTTTGGGTTAGGTCTAAAATTTTTCAGATTCCCCTTCCCTGTTTTGGCTGTGAGGGTTCTACAGCTTCAGCCCCCCTTCCTGTTTGGCTGGGGGCGGTTTCTCAGCTTCAGGCTCCCATTCCTTTTTCGGCTGGGGGTGGTTCTACAGTTCAGGTCCATTTTTCGTTCAACCCTTGGCGGTTTACAGTTTTGGCCCCTACTTCCTGTTCAGGTGGGGGCAGTTTTTTTGTTTCTGCCCACCAATTCCGTTGGCGGTGGGCAGTTCTAAGATTCAGGCCCCCCACTTTATGTTTAAGGTCGGGGCATATCTAACAATTCAGCTCGGGTATTCCTAGGGGCCCTTTTTAGATGCCATTGGTGATGAAGTAGTTTAAACAACTTGGCACAAGGCTACAGAGCTCTAAGGGGTTAAAGTTTGTCAGAAAGAAAGATAAACAAGCTCCTTTCTGCTGATAAAACACAGCAGAGAGTGAAATCACCATCTTGGCCAGGGCAGATAGAGCAGAGGGATGTATTTGGAAACCTAACAAAGCTTTTTTTACATAAGCAGGAGAGAATTGCTCTAACTCTGGAAGAAAGCAAAATCAGTACAGCAATGTATTTGGTAATAGTGTTTTTTTTTCTTTTGCCTACATGTTTACAGTCAATCAATGTTGTGAGACTATCCTTTTAATAATTGTTTTTTCTGCAGTGCCACCAAAGGGTAAATGACGTATAACACAGTCCTCTTTCAAATCTGTGTCATGCAAGACAGGTAGGGTCCTCTATAGGGTCCTCTTTTCCAGGGCTGTGGAGTCGGAGTCGTTGAGTCGGTGCTATTTTGCAGGAGCGGAGTCATCATAAAAAAGGACCGACTCCGACTCCCAAAATATTTAATAAGTTGGTCCATTTAGTTCGATGCAAAAGAGCAAAGGAGTTTTGGGTCCCGGGGCCCGTGCTACTGCTCCCAAATTTCAGCCTCAATCACATGAGGAGTGTAATTGATGACTGGAGCAGGCAAAGCGCTGCCCCAGGGGAAAGATTCCGCTCCCAGGGCAAACAGATTTCAGCAAAATTTTTCACCTGTTTTCAGAGAAGTAGAAGAGTCCAACCATTCATCAGACCTGACTGTGGCTGAGACAATTCCTTTTTACCCTGACATTGTTAGAGATGTTTCCCCGTGGTCACCCCCTTTGGCCCCCCAACCCCGTTAGTGTAGAGAGGCCGTTTTTCTAGCCGGAAATAAAGAGATAGAGTGAGGTCATGTATGCAGGATGTGATGGAAGGCAAAACTATTTCAGAACAAATTCGAGACTCCAAAATGTTCCTGCAGTGTTTTTTCATATTT
>JAODAL010017580.1:0-77326 GCA_025379985.1 Phyllomedusa bahiana
CTGAGCCTAGCTTGTTTTTTTCCAGTTTTCGCTGGCATGACTTTATCGGGCACATTCCCGCTTAATTTTTTGGTCAGTTTTTCCCTCTTAAAGTGCCCGGGGGAATTTTAAGTGAAGCTTTCTAAAGGGGCGCAGCATCTGCGTGTCCTCAAAAACACAACATTGTATAAGACCAACCAAGCCCCCTCTGCAATTTAACATGGCAAACTTTCAAACAGCCCCTGCGGGCTCTGTCACCTAAAAATACTGTTTTTTAACGCGATTCGTGCCGAATAATTGGGAACGAACAAATTTTTTTGGGGGGAAAAATTGGGCGAAGTGACCGAATCAAATTTTTGAGAAATTCACCCATCTCTAACCTAAGTCCTTTGATATTCCAAGAAATAAAATTAACCATTTTTGGGCATCAGCATGGTAACCTGCAGGTGAGAGGGATGGCGTCGCTTCCACCCATGACCGGTCTGGAGAGGCGGACAGAACAAATTGTGGCTCCAGTTAACAAACACAAAAACCCCAGAACTAAACCAAACTGTAACAAAGGCAAAGCCTATCTCCTCGGAGATCTCGCTCCAGGAGTAAAGCCCCAGAGAGAAAAGTGAATTTTTAGCTCTCTCCCATTGTTTGGGCTTGTGGACTTCTCCTCTTCCCAACAAGAGGAAGTGTATAATCTAACACTCAACCTGCTCCGATGGTCAGAAATGTACACCAACTAAAAACCTGTGAACCTTGGCACACAAAAACTTTGTAAGTTACCCCATAACCAGAATCAAAGAGGACACCGAACCAGTCACACCCCTCACCCGCCTAAGGGAGCACAAGGGGTCCAGCCCCCCCAGGGGATCCCCCAAAAGACCCAACTGTCTGAACAGACTCCTGTTCTCCTTCCTCTAAAAGGAGGTAACTATCGAAGACATCCATTGAGGAATGCCCCCTCCCTAAACCACATTGACCATCTCGTCAACCCCAGGGCAATGCCGTCTTTTCCTTGCTCCTTTGGACTGGAGGAAAACCCCAGGGTTTGGGGCGGTTTCCCCCGGGCTTTTCTGAAGCAGATTTTTCGGGCAATCTTCGTTGAGGTGAGTATCTAAGTGGCATATCCTCATGTTCACGGTACTTTCTATCCAGGAACTTTTGGGCCTCCGCTGGAGTATAAAATGTTGAGGTATTTCCATTTCTATTAAATCCTCGGAGAACCGCCGGTTACAACAGTGCAAACTTTTCCTGTTTGTGGTAGAGGTCTGTGTGTGCACACTGCCGAGAATGCTCTGCGTCGCTTCACGACATCTGCCGAGAAAACTTTAAACATGAGTAACCTACGGCCCTGGTATTGCAGATCGGATCGTTTAAAGGCTCTCAGAATTTCATTTTTCTCAGCAAAATTTAGATACTGTACTTAACACTATTTTGTTATGTAGACTGTTCGAAAAAGGGTTTGGAGTCCGAGATTTTTAAATTGTTCCTTCTGGAGCGGTTCTCCAGATCATCAACCTTATCGAATAACCGATGATTATCTGATAAAACTTTTTTGAGTTGGGTTCTTAATGCATCAGCATCCATCTCTATTGACTGCACTCTGAATTCAAGTTCCTCTAAGCGATGACTGTGATCCGAAATGTCATTTTTAACCTGCGCAAACATATTGGCAACTGTGTTCGCCAAGGTCTCTTAGAGATCCGGGGCAATCAGACGGGCCACTTCTATAGCCAGCTGTTTGTAGTTATCCTCTGGTAGAGTAGTGGACACCACTGTTCTGGCGCTGGGGGTAGCCTGGGTGACCTCCATTTGCAAAGGGGTCTCCCCCCCAATTTGCTGTGATCAGGGAGTCATCAGAGTCTTGCTCAGTAGAGGGCAATTTACCCCGTTTCCCCTGCTTTTACGCTCTCTACTTCCCCATTTTTAGTATGTAGCGGTCCATACATTATAGATGGTGGACAAAGATGGAGGTCATGTGAGAAATAGACACACAGTCCCGCAACAGAGGGTGACTTAAGGCTGATAATTCAAGTAGCAAGATATAATAGACTGCCTCAGGTTAACTCAGGGTGGAGAATTATACTGAACCAGCATGCCCGTTGCTTTTCAGTCCTAGACTTTGCAATCCTGCTGTTCCACAGTCTCAGGTGTTTCAGCCAGTGAGAATGGAAGTTCACCTCACTAGCGCCAGGGCAAGGGAGCTCAGGGAAGTAGTCTCGGTCTATGAAGTGATCCGACCCTGACTGCACCTGCCGGGGAGGGAAGGGGGCTCCCCACCAGCGTGATCCTGTGCTCAGTCCACCTCACAGTAATGGGGCACACTTCTGAGCCCACTGGGGTTTATCTGTTTTATAACGTCCTGGGACCCATTGTGCTTAGGCTACTTATTGCAGATTTCCTTAGGACCGAAAGCTAGGGCGGTGGTGGGAATCGGCGTAAGATGGCGGCTCCTGACCGTTACCAGTACTGTCCGCTTCCCTTGAGCGGGGTTGGGATATATGTAGCTCAGTGCACTCGAGGGAGGATCTCTTGCTGCTTTCTGCTTTCCATCCCTCAGTACCTAATGGACTGCGGCTGCTTCAATAGCTGTGTCTCTGCCGCCGGTCTGGAGCGAGTCGCGCTCCCGAGCCTGACTGAACTTTCCCGCCCCCCTGCTGCCACTGCGTTATGCCGCCGGGAGCTGTAGACGCGACTGCTGCTCCCGGATCCAGTCAAGCCAGGTAATTGCTGCCTCCCCCTGTCTCTGCTGTCTTCCATGTGCCTCACAGGAGTTTAACTGATGGTATAAATGTCAGGTTTGGGCGACACTTCGTCCATACTTCAGCTCTTGGTGGCGCCGGAACCGATAGTCTTACTGTAACTTTTAAATAAATAATAATAATAATAATAATCAGCAGTATCTTTGACATTGTATGTTGAGTCTGGTTTCAAGATACATCATCCCAGAAAAGACCATTGTATGCTGAAAATATTCTTTCCTAAGACCATTGTAACTTGAGGGACCACTGAAGAAAAAACCTGGACTGATTCTTGGTGCTGCGTATTAACCTGTCTGGGGGCAAGCTACCTACCATGGGCCTAACTATTGCCTACCTTTCTACCTACCTGCCTACCTACCAACCTAGGGGCAATCTACCTATATACCTGGGGCCTAACTACTGCCTACCTACCTAGGGGCAATCTAGCTACCTATCTGGGGCCTAACTACTGCCTGCCTACCTATCTACCTAGGGCCAATCTGCCTACCTAACTACCTATGGCCTAACTACCTACCTGGGGCCAATCTACTACCTAAATACCTGTGGCCTAACTGCTGCTTACCTAACAGGGGATTACCTCCTGCCTACCTGCCTGGGGCCTTCAAACCTACCTATCTGGGTGCCTAGCTACCTATGGTCTACCAACCTATTTACCTTGGGCTTATCCACCAACCTGCTTGGGGTCTCCCCATCTACCTAGGGTCTTCCTACATACCTAGGTGTCTTGCCCCTTTACCTATCTACATAGGGCTTGCCTAACCACCTGCCTAAAACTCCTAATTTAGGGGACTACTTATCAAAATCGGGGTCTACCTAGCTGTAGGGTCATATTCAGTATTCATGATTCCCTAGGTATTATAGATAGCCATCAGTCACATGCTGATTATTGTTTCTCTATTTTTCAGGTTTTCCCTCTGGACTGTGTTGGACGAGTGTTGAATCCATTTCCTTAAAAAAATGGTAAGTGAGGGATGTTGTCGAGGAATGTTTTTTTAAATAAAGTGTTTTTGTGTTGCTTCAGGGTATTCTTTACCACTATTTTTCCAGTGTTAGTAATAGAGATGTCTGTCAGATGCCTCTCTATAACTGGTGTTAGGGCTTGGTGTCAGCCGGTGGTGTTTTTTCATCACCTCAAGGCTGACACCAAGCCCCAGCACTACTCATATGGAGGCATCTGTCAAACACCTCTATTACTAACACTGGAAATAAATGGTAAAAAACACACTGACACAACACAAAAAAATATTTTATTTAAATAAACTTTCCCTGACAACAGCCCTCCATAACCATTCTGTTACAGAAATGGTCAAACGCAGGTTTAATAAATCCATCATAGTCCAAAGGGAAAATCTGTAGAAAAACAGAAACACTACTAAAAGCAAAAAGCTTGACACTGCTGAACTCCATCCCCTGCACCACCAGAGATCATGCATCATGCCTGCGGCTGATCTTCTGGGTGCAGGAGAAGGAGTTCGGACCATACAATATTATTCTGAGGGGTACAGGCCACAGTTGTAGCACAATCTCCAGGGAGTTAGTCCTCTGTTTCTCGGAAATTGGCCCTCTAAGTTATGGTCTGCACTTTCTCTCCTACCTCTGGGAAGTTTGTGCAGAGTGGGGAAAAGTAAAGAGGTGCTGGAAAAGTGAAGATTCTAAGATTTGTGTCCAAATCTGCAGGAACGAATGTTGGCCAGGAGAAGTCAACTTGGTGGTGTGGACCGAAGGTGAACATCTCATCAGAGAAATGTCACCTGTGAGTCACTCAAAATAACTGAACTGTAATCACTTATATGTCTGTAGATTGTAATGGTTTATATACAGTACTGATGTGGAGGTATTATTCAGTCACTATGTGGTGGAAATATGTGGTCATGGTGTGGTGGTGGTGAGATGTGGTCATGGTGGTGTTGTATTATTTGGTCTCTACGTGGTGGTCATTTTTGGTGGTATTACTCAGTCACTATGTGGTGGTGATATGTGGTCATGGTGTTGAGGTATTATTCAGTGACCATATGGTGGTGATATGTGGTCATGGTGTGGAGATATTTAGTCTTACTAGAATTATTGATAATGTTTGCATTGAGATTCTGGTATTGTGAAGATATCTGGTAACTGTACGACCATTATTTAGTGGTTTTATACTACACACTTTGTGTTATCGCCTTTGATATATTTTTATTTATATAAAATGTATCATTTGGGGAGCGAGACGTATATCTTTAGACCTTTCATGTTTACCACCGCTGTCCTGCTGCAATTAGGTGAGGGTGACTTAAAAGCCCAAGAACCCATCTTGATTACAAATTAGAGTAATGATGTCATCACATTGGTCTGCATAAATTGAAGAGAGACTGAGCAGGCACCTTAGAGATGGCAAAGACAGCGAGGCAAATTGGGTCCCTAAAATCAACTCCTCTGGTGGGGCCTAGGTACCCCAGTCCGACACTGAGTATAATGACAGTATTTTAAAGTACAAACAAATGACAAAATAGGGGTTTTGGAAATGGTCAAAAATGTTTGCATAAGTGAAGAGTGATAAAATGCAACTTATTTTTGAAAATATTAAAAGGCAAATATATTAATGAGTAAATACATAAGCTCATGATAAAAATGCAATTTGTGTGAAAAACTTCAATTGTTTTTATTGGTTGTCTTTTATCAGTATCAATTTCTGACATGCTCATGGTTGGAAAGTGTTGGCATAGTTGTTTACTGTTGCTGTACCTTGCATTGTAGCTTTCATGTTAATTATGCTCCTCAAAATCCATGTGGCAAGGGTCAGCAAAGGTAATGAACCACTGTCAACACATTTTCTACTTTTCGGCCCTAACTTCAAAAGTCAGCAGCTTCAGCACTCATTTCACATTCAGAAGGTCCAGAAGTAAGCAAAGACCAGGGATATAGCTGGAGATTTAACATTTGAATGGTGGTGAGTATAAAGATGAGTACTTTTTTTATTTAATATAGTTGGGGCCTATTACTTATTCGTCAGACAACCTCTTTAAAGGTGCATCCACACGACAACATGCAAATACTGGCTGGATTCTTATTAAAGAATCCGGACGGTATTTTGACATATTTTCAGTGGTTTTGGGGGACGGTTCTGTCCACGGATTGCAGATTCACCCGTCCCCCTCAACCAATGACATGTTCATTTTCAGCCCAAAATTCAGTTGGATGAATGAAGATGTTCTAAGTTTTTCTGAATGCTGGTGGTGTAAAAAAACGTCCGGCAGAATATCAATTCAGTGGGGACTGCTGAACAGATTTTCTATTAAAGTCTATCAGGATGGTTGACAGTTGGTTTACAGACGGCTTTTAAATCCAAAAAACATCTGTAAATCTGACCGAAAATCCTGCAGTGGGGATGCATACCCTTAGAGATTAAATTACTGAGCTGCGAAGTGTGGTACTGGCTTATGATCATGCTGCTTTCATATGGCCATAATTTGGCCATGTTTTAGTGACTATGTTATGGCTGCAAGACTAATTGTACTTTAGGTCTCCTGTAGTTCTTCTAAACAGCGAGGAGTCCAAGTGTTGCAGGCTTGAAAACTATCTGTGGCCATTCTCGATTTGTTTGTTCTAGTAAATTCTGTAGCATTCTTCTTTAGATCTCTATGCTGTGTGGTTTCCCTATTGTTTATTTTTTTATTTTTTCTAAATTAATTACCAATCTGTCAGCTGAGTGCTATCAATTGGGGGTGTTGTCCCTACACAGTCTCTTTGTCCAATTAGTGCTGACAGTCAGTGTGAGCACGGAACCTCCTCCCCTCCCCCACCTCCATGAAATAGGGATGGTAACAAACATCTGACGTATTTGGTCATATCGTGCATTTCTAGTAGGAACAACACAGAGATATGAGAGAAGATCCTCCGGAATTGTTATTTCACAGGGAAGACAAGTATTTATTAAAACAGACATGTCAAGAGATATCACAGGTCTTATTTAAGGATGTTATTTAATGAAGGAGGGAAGACAATGTTGTACCTGCAGGTTTTAGCCCGTTCTCAGTGAGTACAATGGGTCTTTGCTTTACATTGTACAAAAGGAGTGAGAACTTTGTTCAAGAATTTGATTGGAGAGGACAAAACAGAGCAAAAAGTGCTACACAGCTAAAAAGAACACCAATGCTTTAAAATGGCATAAAAAAACAGAAGCATGTGGTAGGAAAGGGAATATAATCATCTGACTAGATCACAGAATAACAAAAATGGTAAAGACACATCCTATGATGAACTCCAGGGAGATTAAAGATGATCTTCCGGTTATCTGTGAGTACTGCAACAATTTGAAGTAATCTATGCAAAGCCAAACTATTCGCTAGAAACCCTCATAGAGCACCATTGCTAAAAAAAAACTATGGGGGACATGTTTGAAAACTGTCTTGGTCTAAGACTTTCTTTGTTGCCCATAGTAACCAATCAGAGCGCCCGTTTAATTCTTTCCGAGCACTAGATGAAATGTAAGGGGAGCTCTGATTGGTTACTATGGGCAACAAAGAAAGTCTTAGACCTAAACCGTTTTCATACATGTGGCCCTATGTCTTGAAAAGTTTACTGTTTGCCAAATAACATATTGACTGGCCTAAGGAGAAGTGCTGCAACATTCTATGGACAGATGAGAGCGAGATTGTTCTCATTAGGTCTAAATGCCATAGACAGTTTGTTAGTAGACTGTAAAACATGGTGGTGCCAGCACTATGGTTTGTGGATGTTTCACGTAGTCTGGAGCTGGGCCCATTTATCGCATACCAGGCACCATGAACTAGTTGGAATGTATAAAAACACTGGAAAAGATCATATTACCTTATACTCAAGAAGACATGCCCTTGAAATGGGTCTTTCAACAGGACAATGACCACAAACACACCAGCAAGTAGGCAACATCCTGGTTCCATACCTACAAGATTGCTGTTATGCAGTGGCCAGCCCAATCCTCAGACCTCAATGTGATGCAGACTTTGTGGAGTGTCATCAACAATGTGTTTTTGACGCAGAGCCTAAAAATGCAAATGAACTGAGAAATGTAGAATAGTCTGCTGGGGCTGGAAGACTTGTTTTCAGTCATAAGTTGACTCCATGCCACAAAGATGTAATGCAGTTACTCAACTAAATATTAGTTCAGTAATATACAGAAAAGCTAAATCTGGGAACTAATTTCAATTCATACTATAAATATTCCAGTTAAATAATGAAAATGCACAGACTGGGGGGCGAGGCTAGGAGATGGCTGTGTGAGGACGCATCCTGCTGAGCTCCTCGTTCCCTGCAGCTTATGCTTCTTCTCAGCGATATCATGGGGAAAACCAGCAAGAGACATAACGCAAAGACCCTGCTGCAGACTGGCGCCGTTAAGGGGGATATTGATGTTTTCTTCCCCCCTGTTAAGACGGCTACCTCACTCCCTGCTCTCTGCCCTGCGTCTCCCCAAGATGGCCGACACCTCGTGGCAGCATCAATGGCGCCGACGGACGGACCTTCTGCTATGAGAGGATCGCACTCCTCTCCATCATCCCCGCAGCATCAGGGGCCCCCGCGGCTGTTTCAAGATCCCGGCTTACCTGCACAGCGGAAGAGCTCCGGGTTCCAGCCCCGCTTGCCAGCGCCTGTCTGCGCCGGAGGAGGCCCTGCTCTGCACACAGGAGAGACGTGCGGTGAGTCACAGCCTGTGGCTCCCGCTCCCCGAGTGTCGGCGACGCTGCCAGCCTCCTCAGCGGGGATTCCCCTCATCCAGCAGCAGCTGCAGACCGAGACCCAGGCGCCTCATTTCTCATTCAGAGAGCACCACCCCCCAAGAATAGGAGGGGCCCCCCTCTGGCCCCTGTGGAAATCTCCCCCCCCCTTTTGGGCCCTCTTGAACAAAAGCCCCAGAGACCGCTCGTTGGGTACCCCCTTGCTCCTCGGGACTGGTTCTGCGCCCCAAACAACTCCCCCTTGGGGCACCTGCCATATTGCCCTGGGGGGAAAAGGGGATGCGGCCCCATGGGTGCCCGGGGCCCTTTACACCCTGCAAACCCCGGGACCAAAGTCACTTCTGGGGCTCCCCCTCCGGTCTTCTGGATCCTCCTGGGCACATCTCCTGGGCATAGGCCACCCAAAAACACTAGATGTCATTTTGGGGTCTCACCATCACAGGACTCGGGCCCAACCCAAACCCTGTTGGGGGACAATGGAGGCTGCACTTTCTCACCCCCCTGCTGTCCTCGGTTGCCTCCACCCCCCGGGGGGATCCCCCCAATTTTCATACCTTCACCGCAACAACCGGGACAGGCTAATCTACTTTTTTCCATCACTGGGGCACAGGCTCCCTCGAGGAAACAGGCCGGTACCTTTGGGGGACCTGAAAAAACCCCTACACCGGTTCCAACCAGACAGATCTTCCTTGATGGGTGAACAAATAACGACAAATGTAAATGGAGATAGCCCACTTTTGTACGGAAAAATTCCCCCCTAAATCTTCTGGGACGGGTTTGGGGGCAGGCGCAGACCAACTTTAGCCACTCTTTCTTCTGCTCTGAAGCAAGCGCAGCACCAGTTCAAATGTTCTCTCTACAACCACCTGGGTATATTGAGAACCCCAGCGCCAACAACCCAAGAAAGGGTCTTCCTGCACTACCCTAAACTTTACCTGTTCCCGGGTTGCCTTACCAATTTAATACCCCGGGCCGCCCACCTCGGGTCATATTGAAATTGATAGAGCCACGGGGGCCCTTTTGGGCCCCCCAATCCTATGACCCCAGGCCGCGTGCGCAATGCCGATCCCCTTCCCTATTTAAAGAGGGCATCCTATTTAAGCCAGACGACGTACGAAAACCTGACATTTAAAAGGGCTCTCCCACCCGTATTTTTTGCAAGATCTGTCCAGGCTTACCCAACCCCAGCGAGAAATCTCTTAAACCACTTCTGGACGTTTTTGAGGAAAAAAAAACCTTCCTTTTAAAGGGGGTACCCTTTGCTCTACGCATCCGGACGGAAAAACGGGCCCTCAAAATTTCCGCTCGGCTGGGGGAAACATCCCACGGTTTTTTGCAGTCCTCTAGGAAACCCCAAGGGAACCTATCCTTCCCGGACTGGCCTACACTATCTTCACTTGTTTTTTCCCTGGACCCCCCATGGGGGAAGGGGAAAACTTCAGTGGTCTCCTGTTCCCCCGGGGCCCTTTTGGGGGATCCCCCCAGGCCGTAAAGGGACGGGAGGCAGCGACCGGGGGGTTTCCCTTTACCCCAAGGCCGGGGGGATGCCCCCCCCCTTGGCCCCCTTTCCTTTAAAACCAGCCTCCGATACCCCGTAAAGTGATTTCTCCCTCCCCCGGTCTGTTGGGGAGACTTCGGGAGACCTTGGAGGGGGGTTTTCCCTTATGCCGAGTCCCCATTGGCCCCTGACATTTTGGGTGTCGTAAAAAATAAAAGCCCTCTTTCGTTGGTTCACTGTGTAGTGGGAGAAATTGGGAGCGCCGTTGTCCGTTATATCACGGTCTTTTTATGCGGGGAACCCCCTTAAACTGGAGTGTGCCTGCCCGGGTTTGGGTTTTTCCCCCTTTTCTAAAGGCGATATTTTAGCTTTTATCCCCATTTCCATATCTCTTTGGGGGTTTTAGTGAGGAGCTCCCTCTCTACTTTTTAGGTACTGCCCCCTTTCCCCCCCAAAGGGGGGAAAACTCCCTGCTTTGAGTATTCTCAATTCGCGGGGTGTTAGTTCCTTGATTTTTGCTTTTTGGGTTAAGTAACCGCACGGACCCTTGTTCCTGCTCTTCGGTGTTTTCCTGTGGGGATCCCTTTTTGTCGGTTGTTTGCGTGTTTTGGTTTTTTTTTTTTTTTCTTTTCCCTCTCTCTCCTTTCTTTTTTCCCCTTCCTTCTCCACCTTTCCCCCCTTTTCTTTGCCCTCCGCACGTAACCAAAAACTTGGTTAGGAGTTTCGACCAAACCCGCGTTGCCATTACCATCCCCAAAAACCATCCCCAAATTTAGAATGGCCCGTAAGCTTTGGGGCCTCATTCAACCCTAGGGGGTTTAAACCCACCCGAAAAGAGGGGGCCAGATCCTCCCCCACTTTTCCATCGGGCCGGGGGGCGCAAATTGTGTGCCTCCAAGAAACGCATTTCAAGGGGAGGGGCATGCCCCTATTATTAAAAAAAATATACTTTCCTTTGGCCCTTTCGCCAACTTTTCTGGAGTTTTTGGTCCCGGGGGGTCGCCATAGAAATTTATCCCCCTGGGCCACCAGGGCATTTGCTGCAAATGTTTTAAAACCGGGGGGCACGCTATCTGATTTATTCCCCTCCATTGGTGGTCAAACTTTTTTCTATTTTCAATGCCCACGGGCCCCCCCAAAAATTGGGGCCAAACAGAAATTTTCCCTTTAAACAAACCCGTCCGGGGGACCCCTTTTTTCCCCCTTTGTCCGGGACCCTTTTTTTTAAAGCGGGGATCTTAACATTACACTAGACCCCACTTTTGGGGCCCAACCTTTCCCCCGGGGAAAACATCTTTGCCCATTTTTATTATAAGAGGGTGAAGGGGCTCTTCCCTTTTTTTTCTCCAACTTTTTGATTCTTGGAGAATGTTGCATCCCAAGGATAGAAGGGTTAAAATTCCCTTTTTTTCCCCCCTCATGGCTCTTATAGCCGGGGTTTTGGGGCTACATTATGATTCAGCACTCCGCTCTAACCCTTTTCTGAGGTTTCCCCATCCTTTTTCAATAAACCCCAAGGTTCGACCCAAAAATCCCTAATTTTTGTACTGTTCACTTTTCCCGCTCAAAGAAAAAGATCTGGGGAAATGGAGGCTGAACGAGTCCCCTTTTCCCAACCCCTTCCCTTTTTTGGCGGGAATTTTAGGGACCATCTCTCAATTTACTCTTGCCACGAGCAGGATCCTACCCCCGGTGCACCCAAAGGGAAGGTTTCCTAAATGTGTGGGTAAGGGGGGGGGCCTGAAACAAGCATGGTTCAGGCTTAAAAAGGATAGATAGCCAACCTTAAAAAGGGCTCTCCCCAAAGGTTTCTGCCCTAAAAGGGCACAAAAAAAGGGCCCCTTTCTCCCCTACCATTTACGTGAATTACGGGACCCCCCGGCCTGGAGGTGAAGCCCCCTTCGGGAAGAAATCAGGGGGTCGACTCATAAAAGGTTTCCCTTAGTAGATTCTACGAGTTTTGGAAATTAAAACCCGGAGGGGATGCTTGCCGGGGGGCGGTCCACTCCCAGAGGGTTTTGGCAGTCCTACACCCCCTCGATTAAAACTCCCAAAATTCTGTGGCCCACCTTTAGATGAAAATTTTCCCAATTTTTCCCTGATTATTACTCTAAATTGTATAATTTACCCCCTCCCTCCCCTTCCACACCAGCCCGGGGGCTTATCCCCAACCCCCCCCTATTTTCTAGAAAACCAGCCGAGATTTTTTGGGGAAAAATTAGAGGAACCCTTCTCCTTTCTGGGCTAAAAATTTTTTTATTGGACCTTCCCCGGGGGTAAGAGCCCAGGGCCGGGGTGGTTTCATGCTCGTTTTTTTTAAAACCTTCCCCCGGGAACCCAAATCTGCCCCCTTTCACCCGGGGCTTTCAAAATCTGTCACGTCAGACTCTCCTTTCCCCCCTCAAGCCAATGTTAGCGCATTTCGCTGTCATTTAAGCCCGGAAAGGATCCCAATCCTGTTGCAAAACCTTTTCAAAACCCCATTTTCTGTTAAATTTTATCTCAATATATAAAGCAAAAATGATCGCCCAATTGACTCAATTTTTTTCCCCCCTGAAAATCCATTGGGCCATCCGGATCAGGTGGGGCTTTGTTCCGGGGAGGGAGGCTGCGGGTAACACGCCCAAACCCTCGAATTTTTTCACAAAAGCTCGTACCATAAAAAAGCCCTTACTGGTTTTTTCCCTGGAGAAAAGAAGGCTTCGGGCCGTATTTCGTGGGCCCTTCCCCCCATCAAATCCCTTTGGGAGATTGGGCCCGGGGGCCCCAACCCTTTTTCTCTAAGGGGAGCAGTTTTTTATGTGGGACCCCCTGCCCCTAAAAAAGGGGCAATTTGGGATCCTATTGATCCTCTTCCCCACTCAAATGGGAAGAGACAAAGGGTTTTTCCCCTTTTCCCCCTTATTATAAGTTTTAGTGATGGAAAATTGATGGCACCATTAGATCTAACCCCGATATTTCAGGAATTTTCGATTGGGACAAGGGAAATAAAGTGTGTTACCTTGCAGAATTAACTCCTGGTATATTCTTAATCCCAACATTTCCCTCCCCTCCCTGATGGCCGGGAAATCAGACGCTTTTGGGTCCTGGTATAAAATTTTTAAAAAACATTTTTCAAAATCAGAGGCATTGGGCATAGGTTAGTCCCGGGAGGAAACCCACATCCCTTTAACTAATTTTTCCTTTTTGAGTTGGGCCCAAAAAAAGGGTAATTTTTTTATCCCGGGGAAAAAACATACGGGGGGCCCCCTCTAAACTTTTTTCTAACACCCTTCCCCCCCCCCTCATTAAAATTAAAAAGGCTTAGCTTATTGGGGAAAAAAAAGGAGTTATCTTTGGGTTTGGGAGAATAACTTGGGGGGTCAAGATGACTATTTCCTTTAAAAAATTTTTGAATCTCTTTTTCCCAAAAGCTCCCCATACATAAACCCCCGGGTTTTTAATTTTTTGGGAAAAAAGGGGGCAACAGTGCTTTAACTCTTTTGGGTTTGGTCCCCCCCAGGGGGAGGGTTTTCGACGAAAAAGCTTTTTTGGCCCAAAAACTCTGGGGGCACCGGGGCCCACCAATTGTAAACTGTATTTTCGGCCTCGGGCCCCTTTGCGTTTTTTGGGGCTGGTTTTTCAGACCGGGGAAACAAAACTATGGGTGGGGACTAGCAAGGGATCCCTTTGTTCATCGGCGGTGGGGGGTTTTCCCCCCGGGGTCTGGACCCCCTGCCCCCAAAAAGAGTACTTCCCCCTTCTTTCTGTAAATCAAACAATTTGCGTCCTTTACTCGAAAGGATTTTTCCCATAACCTCATAGAAACCCAGGGGGGCCCCAAGGGCCCTTTCCCATCACCGACAATCCTGGGCTTTCCCCCGGGGTTTTCATCAAAAAGCCTTTCTGGTTGGGAAAAAAAAAAACCCCCCCGCGTTTCTGCACAGTCTCCTCTAGGGAAAATTTTAAAAGGGGCGGGGGGACATCCTTGGGAAAGGGAAGGGGGTGGGTAGTCGTGCTCCCCTTTCAATTTTTACAATTCTCAATTTTTTTTTCCCCTAAAAAAAGGGCCCCGCGTTTTATTTGTCCAGACCCCTTTCAAGTTTTTTAGAAGGCGGTAGTTTCTCCCCCGGGGCTCGAGACAAATCCCTTCCATTCCGTACATGCAAATTAAAATCCATTAACCCCCACTCAACTCCCCCTTTATTGCCAAAAGGGGGGGAAAGGGGGGGAAATTTGGGGGTCTTTGGTTTTACTAAAAAACAATGGGACCCCGGTTTTCCCCAAAACCCCCAGGGGAATGTTTTCCTCCAAACAAACCCGGGGAAAATGTAAATTTAAAAAACCTATCGTGCTGGTATAGGGTCCCTTTTTGGGCCTGCAAAAAATGTTTCCATCAGTGTGGGGACATTTGCTGGAGGTGTGGGAAGGATGAGAGTACTCTACCCCATGTGTGGTGGGGATGCTCCTTGCTCAGAGGCTTCTGGCTTGCGGTGCTGGAGGTAATCAAAGAGGCAACTGGCATCTCAATTCCTAACTCCCCAGAGGCACTCTTGCTCTTCATGTTTCCCATGCCTGTCAGCAAATTCAAAAAGTCTCTTCTTAAACATTTACTGCAAGCCGCTAAGACCGTAATTCCCCGGAGATGGAAATCATCTTCTCCCCCATCCCTGTAAGTGTGGTTTGCATAAATTAGCTTTGTGAAATGAATGGAGGAATCATTGGCCTGGTCTCCTGAACAGGCACACCGGTTTCATAGAACATGGTTCAGCTGGATGTCCTTCAAGGACTCTCCTTTATACCTCTCTATCACCTCCTAAAGTAACATTATGCTAATGGTTCTTTGAACTTATACCCCTTCCCCCCACCTTTTTTCCCCTTTTTCCTTTTTTATTTAATTTTTTTTTAATTTATTTTTTTCTTTCTTTCTTCTTTCTCTCCTCTTCCTCCTCTTCCTTTTTGTTTCTTATTTGTTTGTCCTGTATGAGTGTGGGTGTTGTGATGTATTGTCCGTTATATGGTCTCATGTGGGTTTATGCCCTTCTTCCATGTAGCCTTCGTGTATTCGACCTTCTGTAGAAAGGGTTCTTACCGAACCCTGCGGTCATCCAGGATTCTCCCCCTTTTCTTCTCCCCCTTTTTTTCGGGGAGGAGGAGAGAGAGGGAGAGGGGGAGACTTAATGTACGCCAATTTGCTTTGCTCACCACAGAACTCTGCAGATACTAGTGTTCTAGTCTTTGCATTCTACCTTGATATTGGCGTTTTACCTCCTTCTATTTCCCAATATTACTAGAATTTTGATTTCTCATTGCCTTTATGTTTCACATGTATACATATTGAATTTGCACAAAGTTGGGAATACGGGTCAAGTCTTGTTATAAATAAAGCCTTCCTTTTTTGAATGATAGGAGAAATGGACATTCCCCACCGATGGAGTAACCTCCCACTCCTCTTTGAAGCCTTGTCGCCTGACTTGAGGATGTGGTGTTTAGGGGGTTCTCTTTTTTTTCTCTCTCTTTCTCCCTGCACTGTGGAATCTCCATTTCTGCTGATCTTGTATCTTGTAAAAGAATTGGGAAATCTTACTGTCTTGTTCTTTAGATTCATATTGAAGTTTTCCCTTATTAAAACCTATGGCTTTTGTACTACACAACTTATTGTTGACCGGTTACCTGTGATACTTTGATATGTTATGCTACTTACAATTCTCGTCTTGATTGCCATGTGCGATGTTTGAACATGTTTATTCTTTCTAAATAAAAGCCTTTGAATAAGAAGAAAATGCACAGACTGCTATTTTTTTTAGCAGCCTATTATTACATTTTATTCATTTTCAGTTTAAAATTTTATATTTCGATCATGTTGTCCTTTGGATGTGAATGTTCACTACTCCCAGTTCCTTTGTGTATATGAAAATAAATGCTTGTATGAGGATTGAGCTTTTTCTCATTTGTTTGAAACACACTACTATTATTTTGCACCTAACTCTATATATATATATTTTTTTTCTCTGCATATATAAAAAATATATCTATTTGATGGTAACTTAAACATAACATCCAGTATGGCAGTATTTCCTGTTGTCACTTTGGAAAAATGTCCCTCAGAACAAGAATAAAAATTCTAAAATCTCTGTAAACAAAATCTATTTATTACTATTGTGTTTTAAGTCAAAGTCTTATTTAACTTGAAGCTGATCATTTTGTTTTAGGTAGACCTGAAATTCCATTTGGTGAAAATTGACAAAAAAAAATTCAATGTAACTCTTGCCATAACCTAGGATTGTTAAAGAGGTTTCAGGGTTTAACTGAAAGTGTAGCGACATGACGTCCCATTTGGAGCCTAGCACATAGTTCCACCTCCTTTCACTTACTTAATTATAGGCTCCATTTTATGGCAACCAGAAATGATGTTGGATGTTGCTTCTGATGTCCTTTCTGGTTTACATAACATGTGTTCAGGTGATAGGAGTGTTGGACCAGAAGTTAGACCATGATGGGAGTGTTGCATCACTTGACCAGTAAGCTACTCCCTAAAACCCCTTAAACAACTTTAAACTTAGAACAGGATTAACGTTATGGTTGTAGTTTTGAATAAGCATAGGGCTAGAGACAAAAATTGGGATTTCAAAAATTTGGTTAAACCGTGTATCTAACATGGCATATAACAATGATTTTTTTATATATATATATATATATATTATATATATATATATATATATATATATATATATATATATATATATATGTAATCTCATAGCATTACTCAATGATAGTATTACCCATATTGTTGTGTATAGTGTATATTATATATATATATATTATATATATATATATATATATATATTATATATATATTAGTATTACTCCAATATGTGTGTATATTTATATATATTATATATATTTATATATTTAATATATATATATATATCCTACTTCTCTGGCTTGTGATGTACTTGTTCATAGCTAATTTTACATATTGGATGGGGGAGATTTCTACCAAATTATGTGATTAAATGTCATTATGATAGATCAGTCCAGTCTTACCAGAAGACATTTGCTCAGATAAATGACTTTTACTTTGAAGAAAAGACCTGAGAGTTGCCATAGGGGGCAATACGTTGAAGAATGAGAAACGACTCTGCTTTTTCACCATTTGCATACAATGATGGATATTGCCCTACATATGTATTTAGTTTCTATGTAGATACATTTCTAATCCCTTATTTAAAAAAAAAAAATCCAAAAAAACAGATGGAATTAGAACATTTACAATGCGTGTCTTCTATTCTATAGCTTCAGGGTTGAATTTGTAAAGTGAGATTTTTTTTTCAGATACTGCAGCATTTTTGTCCATGAAATTGAGGTCTGGACTTAAAAAAAAGTTGCGTCTTGACATAATTCCTCTTGTAATATCCTTAGTATTGATGATATCACCTTAAATGAGCTGCAGTCATCAAATATTTACCTAGTATTTTATTACACATTCAATGTTAAATAAATTGAGACTTCAAGATATTAAGAAAAGATTTGCTAAGGGAACAGAAAGAAATGAAAGCACAACCTCTGCATATTGAGTGTTCTGTTTTCTCAAATCGGATTCTGGTCTCTATTTTTTATCTATTTCTATCTTTGTTTCAGAAAGTCAAGATAACTTGTTAGTTTATTCTATTGTGCTTTGATTGCTCCTTGAAACCCTTGCAAAAATGGCCTCGATATAAATTCATGAGATGGGTGCACATAAAGAACTCCATCTCCTATTCAAAGCTTATATAGTGAGTTAAAGCTTTCCATCCATGAAATGAAACGTCGAGTTACTTTATTTGAACATAATTAAACAGAGGGTAGACACATACACATGTCACACATACGCGTTTCAGACTAAAATAAGTTATTGATCACTGTCCCCATATACAGCTGCAATTCCAGGGTAAGCATTGCAATCATTTATCTTTTTATATGGTGAGTCATTATATTAATGAATACAGATGAGTAATTGCTGGCTGAATATGGATCAGGCCTGACTAGCCAAACAGTGTACAGAAATAGTATAGAACAGATGTTTTGATAATTTCAGTCACCTCTCCCCACTGCATCCAGTGACATGAAAGGGTAGGTCTGGTTCTAGAGATAGGTGCAGACTCCAGAGGTGGGACTTGCATTTGTATTACAGTAGGTTGAAAAACACTTTAAGGGTCAAAATGCACTGGACCTAAACAGGTTAAAAAAAAAATTGCATATTTTACAAAGTTTTACAATCGAAGGTAGAAGTACAATAAAATACTTCAATATCTATTTATCTTGTTATGTTACTTCTCTAACATGCTGCCATTTTTTTCTCTTTTCACGCACCAAGATAAATTAAAAATTCTGCTGTCCTGCTTCATGCAGTGCGCCACCTAAGGTGATACTTAAACAGTTAGATGACGGACATGTTAACAGAGTCTAAGTGGCAAACAGCAGAATTAATGCAGAGGTGGATTTGCTGGACCACCGCAAGCGATGATAGTTAAGCCACGCCAGGGAGCGGAGTCTAAGTAGCCCCTAGTGTTCACCAGAGCCCGCCGCAAAGCGGGATGGACTTGCTGCGGCGTGAGGCTACCAGGTCGCTACCCCTGACGTGACTTGCTTGCGGCAGCCGGGGTAATGCGTGGTACAGAATCGAGATCCGGAGACGTAGTCAGGGACAGGCAGACGGTCAGGGCAGGCGGCAGAGGTTTGTGGTCAGAGACAGGCAGAAGGTCAGGGCAGGTGGCAAGCAGGCAAGGTCAGGAAACGTAAGCAGGCGGACTGGTACACGGGAAGACAAGATGGACTCTGAATACAGACTGGGCCCACCCCAAAAACACACACGTACGAACTTGCAGAGAGTGTAGGAGGCGTGCACAATAAATAGGGTCAGCGGCCGGCGATGGCCAATTACCGGTGCGCCCTAAGCAGAGGGGACGCGCGCGGCGGCTGTTGGAGCCAGACGGAGGAAGCACAGGAGCGGGGACTGGTGAGTACGGGTTTCCGGGCCCAAAGGGGCCAGAAGGGAAACGGCTGCGGGCAGCAGCGGCACCCGCGCCGGACCCCGTAAGCGCAGAGGGACAGCCGCGGGGCACCGCCGCGCCGGGCCCCATGACATGCGCCACTACGTTTAGCTGCCGGCTTTTCAACTGTGGTTATTGTGTCTGGCGTATCATACTGTGCCATCTCCAGTATAACACATGTGCACTGGTTCTTCTGCCTGGTGCATGACACCTTTGGCTATTTAAAGAAAAACCTACTCCACTTCAGTGCCAGATGTTTGGTGTAGTTTTTCTTGGGCTTCACTTAGATATGTGCTGTGTTGATTGCAACTTCCTAGCTTCAGCTTGCTCCCTGACCATTGTTCCTGTCTGCTGCCTTTCATGACCTCCAGCTTGATCCTGACTATAATAGAACTGTCTGCCCTAACCTTTGCTTTGACTGATTATTTCTCTCATTTGTACCTTTTGTGAACACCAGCTGTTGCTGTAGATGACCACATCAGGGTAACATTCTTGACCTTTCCTACAACAAAGTCCAGGTCCTAGTACAGAGGTGAAAGGGTAGACTTTCCCCCCAGCACAGTTGAAGCAAATATCACAAGCAACCTAGTGAATCCACCTCCCAGCTGCAGAAGGTGGGAGATGTGAATGGAGAATAAGCCATTATATAGCTGTAATTTATGTCATTATCACTAGTAAATTATGTAAATCGGTAAAACTGTCAAATATTGCCAAATGTGAATATAGTTTTAACTTTAAATGTTTCATCAGGTTTAGTCTTTAACTATGTTAATCCTATATGTTTCTAGAACCTTGGAAATATAAATACATTGTCAGATCATATATTGTGTTATGAAATATCAGTGTTAACACAATTACACAGTAACTTCACATTACTGCATGACATGAAGGGATAAAGAAATCTACTGACCCTGAAGCAGGGTGCCGAGCTTCAGTCCTACTGAACCAAATCAAGGCAGACAAAATAATTATTATAAATAGCAATCAGCCAAAATGAATTTCTGCAGTTTAAAATTATAATGCTTCTTAATTTTAATCTCCTTGACAGTTTTTATCTTGTTTTAATAACCTTGAAACAGTTTCAAGTTCAGGAATTGCTATGAAATAAAATGCTTTGATTGAGTCACTCTCCACACATAATAAAACAGGAAGTTTTATTTAGTAACAAGAGTTGCTATGCAGATTAATCTCTTAAGAGGGGTGTCAGTAATAGTGTACATAGAAATAACGGGTACACTTATAGAGCTGGGTTTTGAAGATGAAGACTGCGGTCTAAAGAGCCCTTTCTATGTCTTTTAATCAGTATTACATCCCTTTGTTTGTTGATAATGTTTCGCTTCGGATTTAGGTTGATGTTAAATTTGACCAGAAGCAAAAAAATTCAATTAGGTTTGACTCGAATTTTGGTGAAAATTGCCAAAAAATGTACTGAAAACTAAGAGGGGCAATTTTTCTCAAAAATTGGGTTCGGTAAATTTCGCCAAATTTTTCCGAAAAAAATTCTTTTTGGTTCCCGAATTCCTTCGGAAACGAATCACTTTTAAAAAAAAAAAGTTTTTTTCCGGGGGCCCCCCAGGGGCCGGGGGTTGTTTGTAGAACGTTGTCCCCAAGTTTAAAAATATGCAAAGGGACTTGGTTTGGTTTCAAACAATGTTGTGTTTTAGTATGACCGCAAAGACTGCCCCCCGCTTTAGAACCCCCCCTTTAAAACTAAAAAAATGCCCGGGCACTTTAGGGGGGACAAAAAAACCCCCCAAAAAATGAAGCGGGAAAGGGTAGCCTTTTAAGCCCGGGCCCCAAAAAGCGGGAAAAAAAACCCCAAACTGGAACTAAAGGTTTGGAAAACATTAGTGACAGAGGGGTGAGGTGACGGCGGCGCCCACAGCAGTTTGAGGTCAACAGTGGCACAATGACATTCGGGAAGGGGCCCAAAAACATCCGGGCCCGCAGAGTGGCACAATGACACATTTGGGGAAAGGTCAGGGTTCCCAAGAAGCATGGGGTTCGGCAGTGGCACAATGACAAATTTGGAGTGGCAAAAAAGGAGGGGCAAAGAGGGGTACAATGACACGGGTGTGGAGGGCAGGCCCGGGGGAAAAAAGCGCACATAAGGTCAGACAGGGGCCAAAAAGACACATTTGGGGAGGGCACGGCAGAAACCACATCCCCCAGCATGGGTCAGACAGGGGCAAAAAGACAAATTTTTGGAGGGGGGCAAAAACAGGAGGGGGGCCAACAGTGTGGAGGGCACGGACCCAGCCCCCGGCAGGCAGAATGGGTCAGAAAAGGGCCCCAATGACCCCGGTGGGGGGCACGACAGGGGGTCACACTCGGAAAATGAGGTCAGAGAGTGGCACAAAAAATTCTGCAGGTGGCAAAATAGTTTTGGGCCCCACAGAGTGGCACAATGACTAAAATTCACGGGAACCCCGGCACAGCTTTGGGGGTTAGGAAGTGCAAAAATTTACAGATTTTGGGGGTGATAAAGGAGCAACAAAATGGGTCAAAGAGTGGCAAAATGAAAATTCGGGAGGTGGAAAAACCAGTCCCGGGCCGCAGGGGTGGCACAAGGGACACAGTGTGGATGTAAACGGAAACAGCAACAGAAAGCACAGAATGAGCAATAGAGTGGCACAATAAACAGAGTGTTGGGGTGTGGTGGACAAAAACCAGCCCCCCAAAAAAAGCCCGGGGTGGAAAGGCAGTTTGGAAAGAAACTATAAAACAGATGTGTGGATCAGGGGGGGGTGGCGCATCAAATGGGGGGGGCTGGGCGGGTAGTTTGACCCGGGGACTGACCCCCAAAAGGCTTTGGGTTTTGTGTGGGAAACCCAGGCCGCCCACCCCGTTTCATCTTGACAAAGGTCGTCGTTAAACCCTTTTTCCCGGGGAAACAAGGGGTTTTCCCCCTTTTGGGGGGTAACGATGGCCCCCGCCGCACTAACACCCCTCGATGCCCCCAACAAACGGGCCGGGCGGACAGCTTTTTCCCCACTGAAAAAACTGGGGCAAGTTGGGGCCCAAACCCATTTTGGCTCCCCAGTGGGCCCAGGGGATCTTCTAACGGGGTTGGCAGAGTGCTCCCCCAAGAACCCCCAAAACCCTTTTTTTGGTTGGGGGAATGCCCCCATTTTCCTGCTGCGCGGCTGCGGGGTGACTCCCCTCCTCACTAGGCGGGGGAAGGGAAGCTGCTCATTAGTGGACTCCAGACTTAGGTTACTGCAAAGGGAAGAGGTACCCCCCTAAAACCCCCCCTCCCAATTCCCCCCAGCGCCGGGGAAGTAGTATTTTGAGCCCTGGGGAAACCCCCCCGGTCGGCCCTTTTAAAGGGAGGGACAAAGCCCCACATAGGAACCCGGCCCCAAAGGATTAGGAGGATTTCCCTATAGTATTTGGGGTTTGTTTTCCCTCCCCAAAAAGCAAAAAAAGGGCCCCTTTTTGGGACCGGAAAGCGAGGGTCCAATAGGGTGGAGAGCCGAAGCCCACCCATTTGCCGGGATGCTGACTTTTCGGCTTTTAAAGCCAGGAAAATTTAAGAAAGCTGGGGGACTCTGCACAAGTGACTCCGAGGGGTTTTCCCTGCCTCCATTTCCACTGAAAATTCCCCAAACGGTTCCCCGGAAACATTTTCCTCGTTTTCCCCTCATTTTTCCACCCAAACCTCCCCCCAGCGCTCCTGCCCCCTCTCTTTGTCCCCCGGGTAGAAAACCCCCACCATTTCACCAGACAATGCTTCTGCCCCAATTTTCCCTCCCCCTTTCCCCCCTCCCCCCTTTTCAGCCCCCAAACCGGGGACTCATTTTGGGCCACAAAAGGGAATTTTGGGTCGCCACACCCTCCACCCCCTCCCCGGACAGTTTTTTTCAGCATTTTTTTCCAGGAAAAGAACAGTGGAATAAACGTTATTCATCCCGAAGTCCTGGCGACGGACAAAAAACGGGGCCCCTCAAAAGGGCCCCTAACAAAGGGCAGGTGTCACCATGACTGCCACTGGCGACTTTCAAAGTTACACGGGGGGAAAACTTCTGTCTGCCTGGACCCATCAAAAATCTTTAAATGGCCTTCTCTTTCATACAGTCGGTCCAACAAGGGCGGGCTGGTTTTTTAAACGGGGGGAAACAAAAAAATTTCCAAAACGTGTTGGGGGGAGGCCTTTCCCTCCCCGCTGAAAACTCAAGGAGGGTGTTTTTTGGTTTTGAAAACAAGGGGAAAAAAAGTGAAAGGCACATTTTCCCTGGCCATTTCAGAATGTTCGAAGATCGGGGGAAAGGGACTTCGGGAAACCCTTTTTTAAAACCAGATTTGAACACGTGCCCCCATGAAAGGGTTTGCAGGGCCCATCCCCCCTGGGTTGGGCCAGCGCGGACACCATTTTCCCCCCATTGTCCGCACCAGGGTTTCCCGATTTGCAGGGGCCCGCGGGAAAAAACCACCCCTCATTTTGCTGTCATGACGGGGAGCGTTCCCCCCCTGTTTTAACTTCTTTCCCGCCGAGGCAACTAGGTGGGAACTGGTGACCCCGTTTGTGCCTACAAAATTTTGGTATGATGGGGGCGGGACTTGTGGAGGCTGGGGGTTTTGGTGGGGGGTGGAGGGGGAGGGGGGCGGACTTTGGGCGCGGGAAAGCAGCATTTTTGACAACGGGGAGAGAAAGCGGCGCCTCCTGCCCAAAGTTTTTGGGTGCCGGCGGGAAGCCCCTTCACCCAGGGGGGGGCCCGTAAAGGACATGTAGGGCCCCCTGACCGTATTTTACAGCCCCAGACGCCCGCGCGGGGCCGTGTACCGGAAAAAAACCGATAACCCAAAGGGACTAAACCCACTTCTGTTCTCATATTTTTTAAGTGCTGGAAAAAAAACCCCCTTTTTGGGAAAAGGGAAATTTAGGGTTTGGGAAACTTCCATCCCCGGTTTGGGCAACAAGCCATTAGTTCCCCTGAATGGTGCAGAGTCCACCTTTTGGAAAGGGAGGGACTGCAGTCCCAAAAAACTTGGGAAGGGGCCCCGGTCAGCTGCTGCACCTTAGGATGGTTGGACCATAGTTGTTTTCTTTACAATCGCCTCCCCTGAACGACGCTGGCGCCAAAGAGTACGAGGGGCAGGGCATCTGGCCGGGAGAGGATGTCAAAAAGAAACAGCCCGCCTTTTGCAGAGGGGGGTGGAGCCTTGACTGGCTGAAAAGGGGATGGGGTGCCCAAATGGCCGCTTTAGCGGTGGGAAACGGCAGGGTGGAAAACCACATTTTGAGCCACGTTTCCCAGGGCCCCCGGGTTTGGGGAAAGCCCGCATGTGTTGAAAGCAGGGCCGTTTTGCCAACCCTTAGCTCCCTGGCCACGCTTCACTTCTGCCCACGATTTACAAAACCCCTATTCGGCTCCCTCCGGTGTCCTTTTGCAAAGAACTGCCAAACCCCCGAGTAGCTGATTTTTTAAACCCCCCAAAAGGCTCCGCACTGAGTGGCAAAATGCCCCCGCTGCCTCGCTGAGCCCTGTGCCGCTACGTCTTTGGAAACCGGAAGCGGGGTTTTTACCCCGTTGGGCCCTTGGCTCCCCCTCCCAAAAGGGTGCTACCCTTCCCGGCTCACGGCCACACAACCCACTTGTGGGTGCGCCGCTGCCTGACGCGCCCAAGGGGGACGCCCTCCCTTTTCCTGACGATGAAGAAAACCCTTGCTTCAAACCCCGGTCCCCAAAATCCGGTCGGCCCATCATAACTATTTGTGTTTCATCGTCACAAAATGTCCTCATCACCGGGCTTGGTAAACCGGGCTGACCCCTCCCCCATGACCCCCAGGGGGCTCTCCCCCCTATACTTTGCCGCCTACTGCCAAAAAGCTTTGGGGGTAGGGCCCCTTTCTCGCTGCCCAAGGGAGGGTGCTGACGCCCTCCCAAATTGTTCATCCTGCTAAAATAGTGGCGCTGAGCCCAGACCCCAAAAGTAGATCCCTGGCTGAGGGGTATGGTTGGGGCAGAGGCGGGCTGAGGGCAGGGAAGGGGCCCCTGACCCCCCCGGGGCCCCCCTGGGGCCAACCAAGTGTTTTTGTCTGAGGGTTTCCCCCCGACTCTGGCTGGTTTTTGTCAGATGTCATCTGGGAGGAAGAGGATGGGCCTAGTCAACCCAAACATTTAAACCCTTTGGGGTTTTTCTGAAACAAAAAACACGGCCCCAGATGACAAACGGCCGTTGTGGGCCCCACCGAGTGACCCCGCTGCGACGTCCCCTTGCTGTCTGCGGGAAACCGGGGGGGCCCGTTTCAGAAATGTTTTTTGCCCCCTGCCACTCGCAGTTGAGAGCCTGCCACCCCTCTGTCTGACATACTGTTTGTTCTAAAAAAGTACAGACATGTTTGATTTAAAACTATCTGTATATGATAAAAAATTTTCACCCTGTTTTTGGGCTTTCCCCCTGAACCCAGAAACAAGCTTTTTGGGGAAACCCCTTGGGTAAAATTGCGCTCCACAAATGGCCAGGGAAAAAATTTTCTTGTATGGGGTCGTTTTCCCAAACCCCTGGTGTTTTACTAAAATTTTAAAAGCACAAACAGCCCTTAAAAAAACCTTTGCTTTTGGGAAAATTAAACTACAAGAAAAAATGTTAAAATTTTTTGTGGTGAAAAAAACGGTTTTTTTTTGCAGCCCCCAAACAGCCAAAAAAACGCTTTAAAAAACCCCCGGATGTTAAAAAGCCCCAATAGAATTTTTACCCAAAAACAAATATTTTGCTTTGGGAGCGTGTTACAATGGGGTATTTTCTAGCCCCCAAAAACAAGAGATTTTAAATTTTAAAATTAACTTTTGCTTGTGAATTAAGGGAAACCCAAAAAAAAAAAATAATTTTGGGGTTTAAAAAGACGGTTTTTTTTTTTGGGCAGCCAAACAGGCCCAAAAAAAACGCTTAAAAAACCCCGGGTGTAAATTGCGCAATAGGGAAATTTAGCCAAACCCCAAACAGTAGCCCTTTTACTAATTTCAATGGGAATTTTTTTTCGCAACCCCAACAAGAGTAAAAAATTTTAAAATTTAAACCTTTTTCTTGTGAAAATTTGGCTTTCCCAAAAAAAAAAATATTTTGGGGTTGAAAAAGACGGGTTTTTTTTTTTGTCAGACACCACAAAAAAAACGTTAATTAACCCCTGGAAATTTAAAATTTCCAATAGAAAATTTAGCCACCACAAACTAGTAGCTTTTTTTGGTGTTTTCAAAGGCGTATTTTCTACCCACCCCAACAAAAGAAAAAATTTTAATTAACCCTTTTCTTGTGAATTTTGGGAAACCCAAAAAAAAAATAAATATTTGGCGTTTAAAAAGACGGGTTTTTTTTGTCAGCAAAAGCAGCAAAAAAGCTTAAAATTAAACCCCTGGGTGTAAATTTTCGCAATAGAATTGAAACACCCCAAACTAGTAGCTTTGTAGGTGTTAAAAATGGCGAAAAATTTTTACCCACCCCAAACAAGAGATAAAAATTTTAATTAACCTTGGGTGTGAAAATTTGGCTAAACCAAAAAAAAATATATAATTTGGCGTTGAAAAAGCGGGTTTATTTTTGTCCGCACAGCAGAAAAACCCAAAGCTTAATTAACCCCTGGGTGGGAAATTGCGCAATAGAAAATTTAGGGCCCCACAAACAAATAGCTTTGTAAACGTGTTACAATTTGGGGTTTTTTTTCTTTGCCCCCACAACAAAGAGAAAAATTGTAAAAAAAAAACCTTTGCCCGTGGAAAAAAAAGGGGGTCCAAAAAAAATATAAATATTTGGGGTTTAAAAAGACGTTTATTTTTTTCGCACACCAGCAAAAACAACCTTAATTAACCCCTGGGGTGTAAATTTCGCAATTTGAATTGAAAAAGGGAAAAAATGAAGTTTTTATTTTTTATTGTAAAACGCGTTTTTTTAAAGGGAAAACAACAGGAAATGGCTTAGATCCCAAATTTGGGTATTGAATGAATTGCAGCTGCAGTGGGGCGACCCCTGGGTTTTTAGATCCAATACCCCCAAAAAATAAAAAATAGAACTTTTAGAAACATTCCCCCTTTAGAAGCTGAGACACCCCACAAAAAATTTGCTGTTTTTAAAAAATCAGTTCTTCAAAAGCGCTATCACCCGCAGCAGACCTTCCCCTTTTTCAGTACAGTGAAAAGGAGTTGGGGCTCCCAGCGGGGTTTGCTCGGTTTTTATTAGGCCCGGGGGACGTCACAAAACCCGCCGGGCTCCGATTGGGGTTAAACTCTGCCAATTTCAAGCGGCTATGCCTTTTTTCCTCCCCCGGGGTTTCTTTGCCCCAAGTAACGCCATGTGTCGGGCCATTTTTATCAATGAAAAGCACACTTGTTCCCGCGAAAACAAACCCCCAAAATTCGATTTTTGTTTCCCCAACCGAAGTTTTCCTGAAATTCAAAAACAATTCAACTTCGTTAAATCGAATTGCCCATCTCTAACGTAAAACCCCAAAATTTGGGAATTTAATTTTCGTTTTTTTTTTTTTGCTAATTTATTATTCCACAATGATTCTGGAGTTATCTTGTGTTATGGTAACCAGAAATGATGTTAGAACCCAAATTTAACCCCAAATCCAAAAATTTTTGGGGTTTTGGTTGTGGTTAGGGGAAAAGGGGTTAAAGGGTTTTTCAAAAAAAAATTTTGGGCCCTTTTGGGAATTTTTCCCCAAAAAATTTTTCAGAGGCCCCAAAATCCCAAACCTTTCCCTTTTCCTTTCTCAACCCCATCATTTTTGCAGGCAGCAAGGTACTCCAAATGAAGATTGTGAAAACCACAGGACACAGTAAGTTAACGGACTGCTGTGAGTACAATGAAAGTGAGTACTGGACTGTTTCTCTGGCCCTAAGAGGGAAACCCAAATTAAAGGGTGTTTGGGGAGAAAAGAATTTGAGGGAAAAGACATGAACCACGCAACGAAAACACAGAAGAGGATGAGCAGCAGGATATCTTTCATTTTCTATATAAAGCACATACAGCTGCACAGTGTCTATTCACCCTCAGCCTTGCTCAGTGGCAGATGCAGTCCTAAAGATTATTAATCAGCTGGGGATCAGGCTGCAAATATAGGTCATAGCATAATCTTGAGCACCCATAAAACACAGCTGGGAAATTTTCACAAACTCTCTCACATTCTGTATATAAAGCTCTCTGGAGAGGTTATTAAAATCAGCAAGATTTTATTAATTGAAGACATTTTTTCCATAAATATCAAGGTTGACCCGTGACTATGTTCAAGTTTTTTAATTTTAACCTACTGTGTATTTGAATTTGACACCCATGTTCTAGACTGTCAAGTGGGTAGCCTTTATCACTACATTCTGAACAGGGAGACCACTCAGGTTCATAGGCAAAAAATTTTGTGAAGAGGATTTTACCATGGATTGGACTAATCAGAGTCCTGTCTACTAGTGTGCTTTTCACATAAAAACTGTGCATAATAAGAAACGTTGCTTACTTTTTCTGCACTGCAGACTCCCATTAAGTATAATGGGGTGCATTTCCATTTCTTGAGAAATTACATAGACATTCCACACAAAATTAGATGTGAATTTCTACTCTGCGGATGGGGCTCAAAGTAAAAACTGTTTTAAGAATTTGCAACAGTTCTCCAATGCTTTATTATCATTTTATTGCAAATGTTAAATTTAGACACTGAGGAATACTAACTTGCTGTGTTTCAGATATAATGTGTTGTATATAGATTTTTTTACTGATACCATTATTTTTCAGATCAGTTTTCTCTGACATACTTACTTGTGAGACTAGTTCAGAGGGTCTCTTTCTGTCTCTTCCCTCCTCTTCCACACTGTCACCTACTGCTCTAGCCTGTGCCCCTGTTTTGCTCCATCCATTCTTTCCTACAATGACATGCTGATACAAACTCAAAATATGCTCTGTGTGCATCACACTTAGTGTACCTACACTGACCTGCCCTGACCATTCCTTTCTCTGCAGGTATAAGCAGTAGGTAGCAAGAAGAAGGAAGCAGAACAAAGGGGCTCAAATATGGCTGCAAGCTCAGACGACACACAGAGTTTCTTTGTAGTGTAGTGTTTCGTCATCGGATCAAAATCAAATTTGACCCAAATTTAGGCGATAATCGTCAAAAAATCAACCATAATCATAACCCAAACCCTATATTGGGGGTCAGGGTTAAGGTTTATTTATTTGGTTTGAATGGGTTAATTTACCCATCCTCCAGTGCATCCGGTTCAAAGATGCAGTCACAACAAGGTCATTTCCGTCTGATGTCAATTCTATCTGTGTATGCAGCTGCTATGCAGCAAGGTGAAGCAGTTACTAATACATAGTAATGGACTACAAACAAATAGTCTTGCTTGAATCTGTCCCTGCTTGGTTGAAAATAACTTATATAAAATATTTGGGTTCATGCTGTTCCAAACCCAGATTTTTTCACTGTGACTCTAACCCAAAACCTAGCCCTAGTCATAACTGTAACTCTAACCTTAAGCTGGCTTCTGGTTCAATGTCACATAAATAATTTGAATATGGCATTGGGCCAGAAGGGATTCAAATGGAAATGATGTCATAGTGACAGCACCACAGGACCTGAAGTGCCCAGGAATGGGTTAATTAACCCAGTAAAAAAAAACTAACCCTACTACACAATGTAGGTTTAGGATTAAAGTTCTGGTCAGGATTAGGGCAAGGGTCAGAGTGAAATGTTTTAGGTTCAGGATGTTCTGAACCCAAAATTCTGTCTTATTGAACATAGACAGATACAAGAAACACTATTTGTTTGTAGCCTTTTAGTATGGAGAAGTAGCTGCATCATCTTGCTGCATTACAGCTTCATACAGAGAATGGTATGGTATATATATATATATATATTTTAGATTTTTTAAATGTGAGAACTTTGATAAAGTAACCCCTTAAAACTGCAGCCAGTTATGACCTTCCTGAAAGTGACGTGTGTCACTTTATGGGAGAATAACTTTTTGATACTTTTACTTATTTGATACTTTTACCTATTCAGAGACTGGACTGTTTTCTTGTGACACATTGTGCTTTAAAGTAATAAATGTCCAATAATAAACAAGTCCAAGGTTACCCAAGCATGGAGGAGCACTGTGCATGCGACTGGTGGACCGAGATCAGGGCCGCCATCAGAAATTTCAGGGCCCCCTACAGCTAAAGCGCCTGGGCCCCCCTGTTAATCCCGCCCCCTATCAATCCAATTGCCCCACCCCCACCAACCACGTCCTACAATCCAACCCCAGAAAAAAAAAAAATGCAATTGCGCCGTTGTCTTTGGACTGAGTTCTTGCGAATTTTCCAGCGTAACAGTTTATCTATATTGTGTGGGTCAGTGTGTATACAAGGGCCAGCAAATTCCACATGTCACCACGATATTCTGACCAAACCAGCACACCAAGACCAATATAACCAAACAAAACACCAATTAATACAATACCGCCACATATCACTATGTATGGTGACTGATACCACTATAATGTTACGGGACTAAACCAGTGTACTAAGGCCGATATTACCATTAAACAACAACATATACAAAGACGAAGTAATACCGCAACATCATCACCACATATCTCACTATAGAGATGCAGAAATAATGCCACAATACTTTTAAACTGAATAAAATCCAATACAATAACAACCAATATTACCACCATACACTGACTTTTATGGGGGGGACATGTATGAAAACTGTCTAGGTCTAAATCTCACTTTGTTGCCCATAGCAACCAGTCAGCATTCCCACCATTATTTTTTCAGAGCACTATAAAAAATGAAAGTGGAGCACTGATTGGTTGCTATGGGAAAACAAAGAAAGTCCTACATCTAGACAGTTTCCTACATTTTGGCCCATAGTGCAGATATAAGTGATTACAGTGCAGTTACATTTAGTAACTCACAGGTGCCATCTGATAAAGTCATTCAAGTTCCCTTTTCTTCTCCATCCGGTCCTGGTCACCATGAGGACTTCTCCCGGCCATGACTCGTCCCTGCAGAATTCACAACACAAACACCTGAGACTCCTCACTTTATCATAATCCCACCGGTACCCACACCCTATGTACAAACTCCCCATCCATAGTGCCCCAAATACTAATAATTACCTCTTTGGTGCACTGGTCGTTAGTTTTATAGTCCATTGTAGGGAGGTAGCCAGGTATTAGGCCCACCTGTTGGTAGAGAGAGAACTTGAGTGGGGCCCCACATGGGAAAACTTGAGTGGGGCCACTCAAGTTTCCCTCCCCTCCCCCTGCTGTGTGGGGCTCATTCAAGGGCCTCCTCTCCCTCAGCCATGTGGGGCTCCACAGGTCCATGAGGGCCTTGAGCGGCCCCTCAAGGTCCTTGGGATTTGCTGGACCCCCTACAGGCCCCTGGGGTTTTTGGGACCACGCAATCTTCGGGCCTTGAGCAGGGTCCAGCAAATCCCTGGGGCCTTCAGTTTGGGCCCCACATCCCTGGGGCCTTCAGTGGGGCCCCACAAATCCCAAGGACCTTGAGTGGGGCCCCCATATCCCTGGGGCCCCCACATCCCTGGGGCCTTCACTGGGCCCCCACATGCCTGGGGGCTTCACTGGGGCCCCCACATGCCTGGGGCCTTCACTGGGGCCCCCACATCCCTGGGGCCTTCACCGGGGGCCCCCCCATCCCTGGGACCTTCACTGGGGCCCCCACATCCCTGGGGCCCTTCAGTGCGGCCCTCACATCCCAGGGGCCCTTCAGTGTGGCCCCCACATCCCTGGGGCCCTTCAGTGCGGGGCCCTCACATCCCTGGGGCCACATGCGGCCCCCCAATCCCTGGGGCCCTTCATGTGGCCCTCACATCCCTGGGGCCCTTCAGTGCGGTCCTCACATCCCTGGGCCCTTCAGTGCGCCCTCACATCCCTGGGGCCCTTCAGTGCGGCCCTCAAAATCACTGGGGCCCTTCAGTGCGGCCCTCACAACCCTGGGGCCCTTCATGCGGCCCCCATACCCTTGGGCCCTTCAGTGCGGCCCTCCCATCCTTGGGGCCCTTTAGTGCAGCCCTCACATCCCTGGGGCCCTTCAGTGCGGCCCTCACATCCTGGGGCCCTTCAGTTGCGGCCCCCACATCCCTGGGGCCCTTCATGGGGCTCCACAGGACTTTGAAGTGGCCTGCCATAAAACAGGGGCCCGCGCTGCAAGTTAGGTTAAACCAATAGGTTTACATTACACAGATTGAGTCTCCTTACTTCTGCATCAGCTCCTGCACGAACGGAGCAGTCGCCCCTCCTCCTCCCTCTGCTGCCGGGAGATCAGTGACGCTTTTTGCTCACAGGGCGGGAAATCACTGATTACTTAGATGAACGTCACCGACAGCCCGAGGGAGGAGGTGGTTTCCGACTGCTCCGTTCCTGCAGGAGCTGATGCAGAAGTTTAAAGGGAAAATCAATCTGTGTAATGTAAACCTATTGTGTTTAACTTAACTTGCAGCGTGGGCCCCCCCGACAGCAAAATTGTTGATAGGTACAGAGAGCAGACCTACAGTCTAATCTCTGTACCATTACTGTGAAGCAAAGGGGCAGGGCCTGCTGGCGACGGCGGGTCCCCCCTTGCTTCACATTCTGGCCGGGCCCCATATGGCAGTAGGGGTTCTACCCCCCTAATGGCGGCCCTGACCGAGATGACTAGGACGCTGACGCGTTCGGAAGCATGCTTCCTTAATCGTAGCTAGTGCATGAATGAAGGTGTCGTGTTTAAATCTAAGGCAATCAGATCACATGACCATGCTCCTCCTACATCGTTAGATGATAAAATACTCATAAGACACATAAAAAACGTACAAATAACCAACATTGTTGTACGAAAAAACACTATTAGTCAACTATAGTAATGAGAAAAATATATATATATATCTAATTCAATAGTAATAAAAAATATCTTGCCTGATGTTGCGACCTGTTGGATTTCTGGTATTTAATTCAAAAATCCATTGTGATTCCTGCTAGGGGGCTTTTGTGTCAAATTTTCCGCCCTTGGTGATGGGTCACTGTCTCGATGCCCATAAAGGTAAATGCCAAAACATCCCCCCCATGGATCTCGGCAAAGTGTTTCGAGACCATGGATATACCTATTGTATGGCTATTCTTGAGTGAATCTGATAAAAGACGTCTGATCCTGGTTTTCAAAGAACAAGTGGTAGGGGAGCCAGATTTTCCCCCTCTTTGGCCAATATCATCATGGCCGTGTGGGAAGAGGATTTCCTTTTTTCTTCTGAGAACCCTTTCCTCCCCCAGATCAGGTGGTATGGTCGTTATATAGACGACCTGCTACTGGTGGGGGGGGGAGGACACGGCCCAACAGTTTGTGGAGTACATCAATCAAATTTCTTGTAATTTGCGTTTCACTTTCACCCATGAAAAGAGTTCAATTAATTTCTTGGACACTAATCTTACGGGGGTAGTCAGTTATACAGTGAAGGTCTCAGCATATAGGAAAGAACTGGCTGGTAATACAATTCTTTCAGTCAATTAAAGCCATCCCAAACCATGTGGTTATAAATTTTTACCATATTTTTTGTTTGATTGAGAAAAGTAACTGTTTGAAAAAGAACAATAAAAGGAAAAAGCATTTTTGGGAAACAGGTAATAGACTAACCTAAGGGGTTATAAAGCTGAGGAATTGGGAGAGAGCCAAAAACGTAATTGAAAAGGCGGGGTAAAGGGAAAAAACTATTAAAGGGGGAAACCCAAATTTATAATACCCGAAAAATAACAAAGAGGTAGGGAGTGTGTTTTAAATGATAAGCCCGGGTTTCGTTTATTCAAGAAAAAACCCCCCACATTAGGTTCCATGTTGTCACCAAGTTTTTTAGTTTCCCACAAGGGAACCAGATGACATGGTTAAGTTTTCCCCTTTTTTTTTTTTAAAAATTTTGGGGGATAACAGATGCATTTAAAAAGGGGGGGTTTTTTTTGCCAATTTTTTAAAAGTTTTTCCCCCTTGGGAACAGGTTTAAAATATACCATCACAAAATTTATAAAATTTTAACAGCAGATTCGTAGTTTTTTTGGGCAATTGCAATGTAAATTAAAATTTAATATGGGGCTGCACCAATTTTCTTTGAAAAACCCGGATCCAAAATTTTTTTTATCAGACTCCCTGCAAGGAAAGGGCCCAAAAAAAAAAGGCAAAAACCCTGGGCTCGGGGAAAAAATTTGCCCCGGGTCCCCTGGGGGGGGGGGTTTTTGGCATTTTCCTTTTTGGGGATCCCAGAAAGGGGACCCCCCCCCCAAGGGGCCCGGGGATTTGACACAAAAGCTCCCTTTGCAGGGAATTCCCCAAAAGGATTTTTGAATTAAATAACCCGAAATCCAAAGGTTCAACATCAGGCAAGGGTAATTTTTAATACTATTGAATTTTGATTTAAAATAAATTTTTTTTCCTTAAATTTTCTAAAAGTTGACTTAAAATTTTGGGGGTTTTTTTTAAAAAATTTGGTTTATTTGTTAAATTTTTTTTTGTGTCCTTTGAGTTTTTAAACATCTAAAAAAAGAGGGAGGAGGAAACTTTGGGCCCTGGGATCTGATTGTCCAAAAATTTAAAACACGACACCTTCCAATTTCTGCATAAACTACGATTAAGGAACCCCGCTTTCCCAAAAAAAGGGCAAAGTCCTATTCCCTCTCGGTCCAACCCCTTCCCCATGAACGTTCCCCAGGGTTGGGGGAACTTTGGACTTTTTTTATTATTTGGGCATTTATTCTTTTTTTTTTTAATTTTTTTTTTAAGAATAAAGCATAATTTTTTTTATATTTTTTAACGTTTTTGGTATTAGGGGACATCTTTTTTTTCTATTCCATATGGTTAACCAAAAGAGGCGGTGTGTCCCGGGGTCTGTCCCTTTTTGAGTTTGCATCCAAAACCAAAGGGGGACGGACTGGGTTTTTTTTTAATTTTTTTTTGTGCTTTAATGAGGTTTTCCCCCGCTACAAAGTTTAAATCATAATTTATGGTGACAGGGAAAAAAAAAGGGACTTTTTCAATTTGGGTTTTTATTACCCAAAAACATTTGAAAAGCGCTTTTTAAAACTGTGTGTGTCTAGAGCAAATCTGAAGCCAAGGGGTCGAGCCACCCCCCGCTTTTGGTTTTGATTTTGGGTGTCTTTACATTTTTGGGTTTTTCCCCATTGGGGGCACACCCCCCTAAATCCCGGGGAAAACGCCAAAGTGCTTTTGATTTTTCTGCCCCGCACCCCTTTTTGCTCACTTCCCCCCGAGTTGTGAAAAATAAAGTGGAAAATAGCTGCCTCCCGCTGTCTGTGGTTTTTTGTGTCTGTTTTAAATAAAGGTTCCAAAACTCTTTCTTTGCTCCCGGGCCCAGTGAAAAAGCTCTTTGTGAAGGGTCTGGACAATTTCTGGAGTCTCTAGCGCTAGATTCACTCTCCCCCCCCTCCCCCCCCTCCAATAACACGGCCTTCTACAAATCTTTCTCCTGCCCGATAACAGAGGGAGGACAAGGGTTGCAAATTTTTCCCCATTTTTTTCAAACCCCTTTCCCGGCTGTGTGTATAACTGTTTTAAAAAGAAATTTCAGGGGTTCTGGTTTCAATTTTGCTTTGTAGAGCCTGGGAGGGAAAGGGGACAGCTTGCAGAATGGAAACTGACCATTGCCCTTAGGGTTTCAGAGGAAACCCCCTCCTACTGCTCAAACAGATGGGGGATTTTCACCAAATCTTCAGTGAGGGGAAACAAAACCCTACTGGGAGGAGAAAAATTGGCCCCTGGAATTTTTAAGCTAAAAAGGACAGAGAAACAGCTCCCAAAACCTTTAAACCTTTTGAAGGAAAACCCCCTTTTAAATTGGTAAAAAGTTTTGGTCCTTACATTTTTAAAAGTGAAAACATTTTTTTGCATGTCAGGGCAGATTTTATTCCAAAAAAATATTTATTTAAATAGTAAAACTTCCATATGTCCACTGTAGGTTGGGTAATTTTTTTTAATTTTCTTTATTTTTTTTATGACATTAGGGGGGCTTTTATAAATTTAGTTGTAATTTTTCATATTTTCAAGAAATTTTGAAAAAGTTTTTAATAAGGGTGTAACAAATTTTTTTAACCCCCAAAATTTACTCCAAACTAAGAAACTAAAAAACACCTTTTTAAAATATTCAAAAAGTTTTTTAAGGGGGTTTTTTTTAAACCCCTTAGGGATTTCACAAAATGAAAACAAAGTGTAGGTGAAATTTTAAAAAATTTCACTTTTTTTTTGCCCGGGTTTTTTAAAATTTTTTTCCCTTTTTTAAATGGAAGGGGGGGAGATGTGACCAGGGAAAACAATTTTAAAATTTATTTCTCCCCAAATTTTGCCCTTTTTTTTTATCCCATATTGGGAAAAGTGAAATATTTGGCTCACCCACAAGCCAAAGAATAGTAGGAGCACCTACTGTACTTTCATTATCATTATGATTTTCTTTAGGCACCATTACAGGTTTGCGGACACTCTTTGCTGCTAAAACTTAGTAAACACCCACAAAAAGATCCCATATTGGAAACTATATCCAGGGGTGCAGTGAGTACATTGACCTCACAGATATTTCACACATTTTTAGCATTAGGCGCTTAAAATGAAAGATTTCTTTTTTTCCAACAACCTGCAATTTTAGCTGAAATTTTTTTATTTTTACAATAAATCCTGGAAAATATAAGCACCTCAAAATTTGTTGCACATTTTTTTTCCCCAAGTTGGAAAATACCCTATATGTGGGTGTTAACTGCTGTTTGGGCGTATGACAGGGCGTACAAGAGAGGGAGCGCTATTTGGAATGCAGATTTTGGTGGCTTCCATGTCATATTTAAAAAGCCTCCAAAGAACTAAAACAGTCCTATTTTGGATTCAACACCCCTCATGAATCTCATCTAGGGGTGTATTGCACATTTTGGATGCACAGGTGTTCCATGTTTTTTTTAAACATTGGGTCAAGAAAATGGGGGGAAAAACACAATTCAGCTATTATTTTTTGGGCTTAATTTTTACAGTGTTCACCTGCGTAAATGGCAGGATAATTTTTTACATGGGGAAACGGTACATTTACAATTATATAACTTTTATATAGTTTTTTTATGTTTTATTACTTTTACACAATAGAAATATGTTTATAAAACAATTGCGTTTTTATGTTGTCATAGCCTGACAGCCATACCTTTTTTATTTTTCTCTATATGGAGCTGATTAAGGGCTTGTTTTTTGTGGAATTAGCTGGCGTTTTTATTTATACCATTATAGGGTTCATATGACACTTTGATCGCTTTTTATTAACATTTTTGTGAGGTGTTTTGAACAAAATACACCAATCCTGGTTGTGTTTTTTATTTTTATTTTTTACAGCAGTCACCGAGCGATATAAATGATATGCTAGCTTTACTCAGCAGGTCAATACGATTACAGCAGTACCTAATTTGTATATTTTTTATGTTTTACTGGTTTTACACAATAAAAACACTTTTGTTAAAAAAAAAGAATACATGTTTTTGCATCGCAATAGTCTGAGAACTTTTTTATTTTTGTGTGTTCGGAGTTGACATTTTTATTGGTATCATTTTTGGGGGAACAAGGGTTTTTGATCCATTTTAAATCTGTTTTTTGGAACGCAAGGTGCAGAAAATACTGCAATCCTAGTAGTGTTTTTATTTTTATCAGTGTTCACCATGCAGTATATGTGACAAGTTAGTTTTACTCTGTGGGTAATCGATAGAATTCTGGTGATTCACAATTTATATAATTTTTTATTATGTCGAAGCGCTTTAAAAAAACAGTGTTTTTATTGTGTAAAACAATATTTATGCATCGTTAGCCTCTGATAGCCATAACTTTTATTTTCTGTGTACAGAGCTTTGTAAGGACTTTTTTTTATTGGTATCACTTTGGCATTTATTTGACTTTTCAATTGCTTTTTATTATATTTTATGTGCGGGGGGATGAATGAAAATCCAAATTCTGTGACTTTTTTTTATTTTTTTATTTTTTTACAGCATTCAACGTGTGGGTAAAATAACATGACAGATTTATAAGGTAGATTGTTGCGCATACGGAGATACCAGATATGCGTAGTTCATTTATTTTTTTATCTTTTTTGGGACGATTGGCATTTGAAAAGGGGAAAAGGGAAGTGTACATATTTTTATTTTTTGGGATTTTATTTTTTCATTTTTTTTCACTTTTCCCCATAGGTAACTTGTATCAATGGTCTTCAAATCACTGTTACAATGGAGAGTAGTACTTAACAGTACTGCTGTGTACTACTCTCCATGGCAACTGGCACAGCCAGGCAGAGTGACATCACAGGCAGCCAAGAAGCCTTTGTTAGACTTCCAGGCTGTAAAGGAAGCCATTGGAGCCCGCGATCATGCCTCAGCTGCTCCAGTGGGGACAGAGGAAGCTCCCTCCTTCTGTATTTTCTTTAGCTGCCATGATCGTGATTGATCGCAACAGCTTAGGGGTTAATTACAAACCCCAAATAAGAAATACACAGCTTGTCCCATGTTGCAATCATACAAGTTCCGCTTGTGAGCCCGCACAATGTCCAGGATGTATATGTACGTCCATTTGTGGGAACTAACTTCCCATTAGGACGTACAGTTACCTCCTATGTCGGGAAGGGGTTAAGCAGTTTTGTTAGTAGCCCTCTAAGGCTCACTTTTCTCTATATAAGAAAACTGAAGTATAGCACATCACTCTCCCATCTGAATATTTTACAACTAATCTGATATGTCATACACAAGATTTAATCTGTACTTGACTTTAGCAAAACATTTGTAACATTTTTTATTTATTACCAAAAATACATCTCTGCATAAAATCATAGCTCAAAATACAAACATGACAAAAATTTAAATTGCTTGTATATTTTTTTCCATTTTGTCGGCAAATATATACAATGCAGTGAATTGTATAAAGAAGAACAGCCATCTCTCTTATGGATAAAAAGAAAGAAGAACCTTTCCTAAATTTTGTCTCTAATGTTAAGTGCTGCTTGCGAAGTCAGTCTAATATTTCTTTCAATGTAAACTTCAAAGATCAGTTTGTGTGTAACCGCTGCAAATCTATCTATATGAAAATTTCTCACTGCTCCTCAACCTCTATAATACACGACATTAAATTTTAGCCTAATGCTTAGAATATAGTATGACATATCTAGTTTAGAATTGTAATGAGATGATTTGGAAGCAGTCCTAACAAATGAAATAGGCATTTGCAATGTTATTCTTCTTTTTCTATTTTACATGCCATTGACTGGAAATAAGACCTTTAAGAGCAAACTGCCATGTAATCCATTACATGTCTTGTAATTTATGAGTTCGGGATTGACAGAAGACAGCTGACTGCATGAGGTCATTACTTACCCCTTTTTTCAAAAAAACGTACTTCGTCAGGGACTATGGTATTTGGTTAAATATAAAGATATATACTTACCCTAAAGAAACTGGTGAAGGGGGAGTTTAGAGAGTTAGACCACAACCAATAAGATAATGATCCGAAGTAAAGGCCATCAATTTTTCAACAAACCCTTTAAAGACATGGACTCAAAAAAGTAGTCTGAATGTCAACTGTTGAGTAGTAATATTTATTCAAAATAGTTGACCTTCATACTCAAAAAGGGTAAAGATAATTAAAATTATTATACTGTTCAAGTGCCATAATACCAGTGTTCTCTTAAGTGGCAGATAGGCCACTAAGCCCCTTTTCAGGCACTAGGCCTTTGATGCAACCTCTTCATCCCTTATAGCTACTCCTCTGCCATTATGCTGAGAAGAACTTTATATTTGGAGGTGTGGTTGACTCTATCTTAGTTAAATACTCCTCCAATTTGCCTTAGGTGTACTTTGATAGCTGGAACCTGTTACCCAGAATGCATTGGCGGCTTTGGCCTCAGGAGAGGTAGTTTTAAAAAGGAACCAACTGAATAGGTTGCCTTGGCATGGTAGAGGGCATACATAAGTTGATCAAAATGTGCACTAATAATAGCAGATTTATTGATCTATATTAAAGCTAGCAAAAATGCATTTCTATAGGTTCAATATGTGTATTGGCACTTTCTGCTACGTTTATTTGTGTTTATTATGCAGAAAGATGATTGAAAGCCTTAAATCAGTGGTGTCAATTTAATGGCCCCTACTTAGCATAAAGCCAACTAAATTATCTGCCCTAACCTTTGAGCATAAAATGTACCAGTTTAAATTAAAGTTAAGGCAAAACACACCTAATAAGAAAAAAATATAATTAGGCTGCCAAGGGTGCCCTAAACCTTATAGGATTAGGGATTACTGATTTGTAATAGTATTCCAAACCAGATCCATAAAATCATTTACACCTCAGAAAAGACCGCATTAATTATCAAACTCTAGACCAGATTACTACATTTCTTTTGGACCCAGGAACAGACCCCAATATTCATTCAGATTCTAAATCAGACTTCCAGCCACTGTCTCGATGAAATGCCTGACATCGGCCAGTGTTAGTAACTTGTGTGCTTAAGAGGGTGGTGCATTGCTTAGATCTTTAACTGTCAGGGACCCAAGTCAAAAGGTATATGTTTTAATTCAACCCAAAAAAATGAAAAAAAAAACATTTTGTAGTATATGACAGGCTTAGAAACAGTGCCCTCAGCAACCCACTACCCCTTGTGGAGGTTAGCGTCACAAACAGGTAGGCCGCATGGGCTTCAACATACCAAGACAGTGACACAGATGTAAAAGTTCAAGTCCAGGCGCTGCCTGGGTTTATTTGCAGGAAAAAAAAAAGTTAAGGCCAAAACACAAACAAAATGCCTGCTCAGCTGAGAGCTTCCTAAACAGAGCGTTCCTCTCTGTCTTGCACCGTTAGACGGTCCCAGCGTGGTTTCCCTCTTTAGCAGCAGAGGTCCACAGGAAGAGGAACACAGGCCTGCAGGCCCAGGCTTTATAGGCCTGATACCAGACTCACCTGGTGCGTGGGAGTGGCCAGCCACCCTGCTCTTCGACCACTCCAGGAAAAGACGACCCGGAGCAAAGCAGACTGGAGCCGCTATACTAACACTGTGTCAGTAACATAATGTTACTGACATGTAAAACTGTTGGCTTTCCTTCATCGAGACCAGGCCTCTCGGTGACACGCATCAGCCATATGCTTCCTAAAGCCACATAAGAGAGTGCCCTAGGGGAAAAATACCTTCCCTCGGCAACACCGCCTGTCACCTTCTCACACCCTGGATACACTACGTACTGAAAATGCATGCTGTTGACTAATAGTTGATCTTCTATGATTGGAATTACTTGCTCATTTTGTACTCCATTCAGCTAAAACCACCATGGAGGCTTCTTAAAACCATGACTTGTCTCTGCAGTATCTGTTACCAAGATACTTTTGGCTTTTTCATCACCATCCCCTTCTCAACATCTACATACTACTCCCCTTCCATAGTGCCGTAGACATTAATATTTTCTCCCATGTATAATACCTAACACAGATCTTATAATATATAATATCTCTTTTAGTGTTGACACATAGTAATGGTGTCCTCTTTAAACACCACGCAGCAGCAATGCTAGAGTGCTGCTCTTAGTGCCCCACACATCAATAATGTCCCTTTGTGCCCTTACTCTGTAACAATGCGTATGACCTCTTTTTGTGCTCCTACATCAGTGGTGTCTCTCTCATGCACATTTGCCATTAATAGGAAATACGTTGTGCCACTTAAATTAAATAATTAAATAAAAAAAAAACAACATATTTTCACCTATTATATGTAATACTAGTTGGAACTTCTTGTCTGTGCTTTCAGCTCCATGGTCTATGGCATTGATATGGTTGTACCACCTCTGCTAAGACACTCTCAATGTCTCATACTTAAGGCCCATAGCCTACAAAAGTAAATCTAAAGGCAGGGAACTAATGGCATAGTTTTCTACTGTATCTGTGTCCTGAGAATACAAATACTGTTGAAAGTGATGTCTTCCTAAGGGATCTGTACCATGTGCCCCGATTACCAGTGCCAGTGATGAGCAGTCCAAGTCTAACAGTCAAAACTGGAAGAATTTAACCCGTGTTGATTTGTTCCTGTCAGGGAAAGCTTTAAGTAGCCACAAATAAATGGTTGTTGCCTCATTTTAAAAATAAGAAGCCATTTTTGGAACATAGGGACTTGAGTGGTGATCCTTAATGCCCATTCACTCTATTCATTGGCATAACGGTAATAGCCACTAAAGGGTAGAAACATAATATGTTGATGATGATGATTATTATTACTAATATCATCTGTATTTATATAGTTCGTAAGGCTCAAAAAGAACATATGTCCATCTAGTTCAGCTTATTGTCCTGTAATGTTGATCTAGAGGAAGGCAAAAAACTCCACGAGGTAGAAGCCAATAGTCTTCATTTTAAGGAAACAAAATTTCTTCCCAAGTCTAATCTGGCAATCAAGAAATTTAAACCCCGGATTTTGTCACTATAACTTGTTACAGTATATTATTGTACTGTAGAAATGCATCCTGAGAGTTTCACAGATTCACTGCTCTACAGTAAAAATTCCTATGTTTGTTTATGTATAAACCCTTTTTTTCCTCTAGATGTAGAGGATGCCACCTTGTTCTAGATACAATCCTGGATAAAAATAGATCATGGGAGAGATCTCTATATCAACCCTTGATGTATTTATACATATTTATTAGGTAACCGCCAAAGACATTTCATCCTAAACTAAAAAACCCTAATTTTGCAAGTGTGTCTTGGTTTTTTAATCCACCCATTCATTATTACTGTTATTATTTGTACCTCATTATTTTTTAAAAATTTTAAGGGTTCATTTTATTTTTACATCAAAAAAAAAGCGGGGGTTTTCCTACCCTCTTGTTTTCCCCTATTTAAACTTAGATTAAGCTCGATTCATTTGCACAAGGGGCAGTTTTTTACAATTGGGTCTATCTCTTAATATTTCCCGGGCTTCTTTCGGCAAAAACTTTTTCCCCGCGATTTCGCCTAATACAAAAAGATGTGCGCTAAAATTACTGTAATCCTTGTTCTTATAGAGAATATGGTTGCGCCCCCCCACGGTACAATCGCATATTTATGTGGGGGAAAAAGTGAATGTTTTCCCCCGCAAGAGGCTTTCTAGGGCCACTGGGACAGCCCCAGTGAAGGAGGAATGGGCGGAAATCAAAAGGGGGGGGGGGATTAAGGGGGGGGAAAAATTTAAACATAGTTAGACTTTTGAAAAGTTAGAGATTTTTAATGAAATTTCTATTGTTGAATAAACAGGTGCATTGAACTTCTAGTCAAAACTTTATACCACAAAAGGGGGCTTCTTTTACCCCAAAACACAAAATTCTTCAATTTTTTGTTATTTAAAAACCCGAAACCTTTCCAAAATTTTTTTTTAGACCACACCCCCTTTGTCGAACAAGGACAAAGCTTCTGAAACTGTCTAAAACACATATAAAATGTGGCAAAAGCTTGTAAGGCATTTTTTTTGGGCGCAAATTGAACCGGGAATTTTAAACTCCTTGATTTTTGCCCCAATGTTTTTTAAAAAGTGGTTTTTAACTAGATTTTGTTTTTAAATTTCCCTATAAAATTTTTGTGCCCTTTTGGGCTTTGAAAAAGGGCCAGTAGGGTTCTTCATCGCTTGGTGGATTTTCGACCAAACGCCGAACCGGTTGGGCTTGTTCACGGGTTAAACCCTTTACAAGCGCTTTTAATTCCATCTTGGGGTCCGCACTGTGGGTCCCAAGAGGATCAAAAACATTGCAGTGGATAATCCTGCGTTTTTTCAAAAACAAACCGTTTCAAAGAGGGTGTGCTCCAGAAGGGGCAAGCTTGCTTGAAAAAAATTGAATAATTCTTTTGACGGACGACCGCGCTTTTGCAGCAACCACCCTCGGGAAAAGCCCTCCTGTAGGATGAAGGGTAACCCCTGCTAATTTTGATCCGTTTGGGGACCGCAAGCGACCCAAACGGCCTAGAAGGTTTGTACACGGATTTATACTCCGTGTGAAAAAGCCCTTTGGCAAGGGGAGATATGTTCAGGTTAATTTTTATACAAAACCACGGGTAGGGAATCCACAATTACCTTTCCTAAAAAAATTATTAAACAATGTGAAGACAATGGGTAAAAAGGGCAAGGGGTTTCCCCGGCTTTTTGCCGGTAATGCGGGAGGGGGATTTCGCCCCCCCAATTACCTCGCCTTTTGGAAAGGGGGGGCCCCCGGCATCCCCGGCCCCATAGACACTTTTTTCCGGGGCACACGCAAAATAAGGGGCATGCCCCTTTCTCCCCCCCGGCGGACCCCCCCGGGGGGGAAAAAAAAACCCATTTTTCTTATAAATGGGACTGTAATGACGGGGACGATTCCACCTACGGGCCCAAATGGGGTTCATACACAATCATCCAAATAAGCGTGTAACCCCCTAAGATCACAAAAAAATTTTCACAGGCAAAATAATTAATTTTGCAAGGCTAAACTAAAAGAAAAGGGACACAAGCTATTAGGTGCAGGGGGGACGTCTCGGGGCCCTTTTAACAAAATAAAAAAAGGTATTGGAAAATGCACATTGAAACTGGTAGGACCCCCCTATCACTTTTTTCCCCCAAGGGCCAAAAACGTCATATAAGGGGTGGCAAAAAACATAATGGGATATTCCTCTGGTCCGTGCTTGAAAAAGGGGCCCCGCCTCCGAAACTCGCTGTCTGGCGTGTGAGGGTCCCACTCAAAAGGCGCTTGTCGGGGGAGATATATCCAAATTTGTGCTGTTTACCCATATAAAATTTTACTTTCACTAATATGTAAACTGCGGACCACAAGTTCTTTGATTAAATTTATGATGCAAGTATTTACAACAATGTAAAAGTTAAAATAATTAAATTGAAAAAAATTTTTTAATTGGGTGTTGGATTTGTCAGCCTTTTATGTGATTTATGAAAGGGGGGACCGGTGTTTGGGGGGGGGGGGGATGGGGGGGGGGGGGGGGTAAATAGGTAATGTGGTGTGTCTGGGTAAAAAATTTGGGTTTTTTTTTTTACTGGGCATCAAGAAATTCCCAATGGGGAACATGGAGGTTCCGGGCAGGGCCGTAGTCTAGGGGTGCAGTGGTAGCCGGGGCTTCTGTCAGTCACTAAACCATTTCAGGGCCCCATGATAATTAAATGGGGCCCCCCACCCCCTTAAAAGTTCCCTTTTTTTTAAAAATATCCTGGGCCCCTTTTGATTAGGGCCCCGCAAAAAACCTCATTGGCACCCCCACACCCCTTTTACAGTGGCCGACCCCCAAAAAACCCCAAAATTGGGGCCCTTTTGGACAATCAGAATAAGGTTTAGCAAGAAGAAATTTTATTTTAAAAAAGTTTTTTTAATAGAAACCTTTTTTTTGGGTCTTTTAAGTAGCCTGACGCCAAAACACCCAAAAATACGTTTTTTGGACATCAGAAAAAAAATTTGCAAGAATAAATGAATATTTGAAATAAGAATGTTTTGAAATGGAATTTTTCTAAAATTTTTACAGTACAGACCCCAAAACCACAAAATTACCTTTTTTTGACCCAACAAATTTTTTAAACGAAAATTAGGGTTTTAAAAACTTTCTTTTAGGGGGAAAAATTTTTAACAGGCTTCTGAGGGCTAAACCCAAAAAAGAAAAGAAACCTTTTACCAGTTGGGAAAAATTTGGGAGTATTTTTTTTCCCCCAATATTGTTTTGATTCCTAAGTTTCTTATCCCCCCCCCAAAATAAAACAGCCTAGCGGGGGAAAAGAAGATTGTTTGGGGGGAAAAAAAGGGATAAAAAAGAAAAAACAAGAATATAAATTTTTGGGGGGGCCCCATTTATTTTGTTGGGGGCCCAAAACATAAAAAATTTATGGAAAGAAAATGATGAGTGATGTGTTTAGTGATGTTTTAATTTATTATTTGAGGTAAAGGGTAATATTCGGGGGCCCTTGGGAACCGGGAAACAAAACGTAGGTAACTTTATTATTTTGATAAATGTCAAATGATCAAAGTTCAGGGGAAAACAGATACATTTTTCATTATCACCCTGCCACGGCTAAATGTCATTCGAAATAACCGGTGCAGGGCCCTTACTTTGCAACCAAAGTCAATTTTCCCGCCCAAATCTAAAAACATCAGGGTTTAAGCCGCGGTAGTCATGGGCCATGGTCTTAAAACATTTTTTTGTGTCCTGCCCTGCATTTACGGGGGTGAGGGGGTAAAAAACATTACATGTCAAACCCCCCTTCTCCAAACTGCCTCTGCGGCTACTTGCCATTCTACTGTGACACTTGCTTACATTGTCCCCTTGGCATTGAATTGAAAAAGAGAACAGATTTCGAGTTGGGCAATGACATGTCTCAAAATTCCTGCATTCTACTGTCAATTTGTGCGGGTCAAGGAAATTGTCACTTTTTGTCTTGTAACGTGGGTCAAAAGGGTACCCCCCCGTAATTGGTGTTATTTTGATTGACTTGATGCGGGGGCATGTTACAGGTAATGTAGATCCAACACTCATGTTGAGATGCTGCCGGGATCTAACAAACCTCGGGGGGGGGGGGGGCCTCCCATCTTCCTTCCCCCCCGGGAAAACCAACTTTAAACCCCGGGGGTAATGCTTTGGTGGCATCCCATCCCCGCCTCCTCTCTTCCTCCCCTCTTTTAAATTTACCATCACCAGAGCCCTGGGAGACTCATGCCCTGTAAATCTTTGAGCTTTAACTGCCCCCTCCTGCACCCTCCCTGGACCTATAACCACCATCAAAAAAAGACCCAAGAATTGGGAAAAAAGTTTTGGGCCCCCTTTCATCCTCCCACGAGTAAGGCTCTGTGTCCGCCTCATCCTCCTCCAACACTTCCAGGGTCTGCTGCCGCAGAGGGTCTAGCGCTTGTTCCATTAAAAATATGACCACAATGCTCATGCTGACAATGTCATTGTCCTAACTGACCAATTTGGTTGTGTCTTCAAAACGTAAGATGGAGCAAAGGGCCTTCACCTGCCTCCACTCTCTAAGGCTCAACACCTGAGGGCCACACTACTGCCACAGGGGCCCTGCACACTTTATATGCATAATGGCATTACGTGTGCCAAAATCGCTTAGAATGTGGGCGGTGGTTTTTCCCGTGGGTTTTCCAATCAACAATGAGACAGTTGACGGGGGGCCCCAAAGACCGCAACGATGTCATCATGCCGAAGCGGGTGGAACTCACACCTGGCTGCGGCTAGAAGCCCCAGGCACTGCTTAGTTAGGATTTCTGCCGCTGACCAGCTTCCTTTCCTCCTCGAGGGCTCAGCGATTGGTCATCAGAGCAGACAAAATCATCCTCTATGGCTTCTTGATCTTTTGAAATACCTTCTGACCCCAACTGCATTGTGTCATCAAAGAGCTCTTCAGAATATGGATTATCTGGAACGGTCTTTACATTGGGTGATATTTGGGCTGTGTTTGCTTCAGGTTAGACTGATGATGACGATGATGATAAAACCACTGAAGAACAGATTGCCGACGCTCTTCAGTACTGAGATTCACAGGGAGCCGACCAAGCGATGACAGGTCTGACGGCCCTCAAACTAACGATGTGCTTGCTTGTGTGTTGTCTGGAACACTGGAAGGAGCACATTGTCTTGTACCTCTAGCTCCACGTTGTACGCCCCTCGCTTAACACCTCTAGTTCACTCCATGTTCAAAAATATAAATATTAAAAAGGTCAAGATTTGTTCACAGTTCATTATTGAAGAACTGTACTGCAAAGACATCAAATCACAAGTGTTCTTAAATCCCTATAATTTCCAATTGCAATTTAGGTTTTTTAAAGAATTTTTTTTGGAATACTGTGAAATGGGGTCTTAGGGAAGAACCTGACAGAAATAAACTTTTGTTTTTAAATGCCTACATTTTGAAGGGCAAATAGGTTTATAAACGAATTTTTTCTATGGAATACTTAAAAGTGGGTCTTAGGAAGAATCCTGACAGAAAATAAATGGTGTTCTTAAATGCTATGCTTTGCAATGGAAAACAGAGTAAAATAGAATTTTTTTTTTAAAAATATCTTTAACGATGTCTTAGGGGAAGAACCCTGGCAGCAACAGTGCGACACAGAAGTCTTCTTGAATCAAATAATGTAACTACAAGCAAATAGTATTAAAAAAGATTTCTTTCTATGGAATATCTGTTAACGCTGTTTTATAAAAGAACCCTGGAAGCAACATATGGCGGATTTGCTGATTGTGTCTTCTGCAGTGGCTGGACCCCCAAAACAGGAAAAATGAACTTTTGGGCACTCTGAATAAAGACGGGAAAATGCAGCCAGCTATAAAAAACTATACATATAAAAAGTATAAAAAAAATCCCTAACAAATGATAGTAGGGATTCCCTCTGCCCCCCCACAAATCTAATACAGTTTTCCTGTTTTAAAAGCCTAGAAAATAGTATTCTGCCTGTGGCAAACAAGCACACAGAGGCAGCGGTTTTCAGTACAGAGGTAGGGCAAAATGGTTTAATGGGAAATACAGTCAACACTAAGAGGGTCGTGATTTTAGCAGAATAGACCCTACACCCCGTGTATGTTTTTTGACCCTCATCTGTGCTTCGCACTGATTGTCTGGCTGCCAAAACTGAAGGAAGCAGGTGAAAGTGAAAGTAAAAAAGGAGCCAAATGCATGTCCCAAATTCAAATTTTACTGAACATGCGGAAAAAAAAAATGATCGCGTTAGAAAAATATGTAAAATTCGACTCAAACTAACCATTTTCCGAACGGTTCGCTCAACACTAGTCATATGTATACACTTTTCTATGGGTTCTCCTTTTTACAGATGTGATAAAAAGTCACTTTTTTGCATCCTCTGATTGCTGTTCAAAGAAAAGCAGTAGCTGCCTTTTGTAGTACTTTAGTTTAGTTTTCGGTCAATACCGTTTTGGAAATCCCCTTGACTTTAGTAGAACATTTAGATGGAGGATGCCTTCATATAATAATCCCTTTAAATCTTTTATTGTATCATATGTTCTCAAAAAATCAATAAAACAAAATTAGGGAAGACCCAGACAATGTCGGCCCTTTATCAATTAAATTTACAAAATTAAAATTTTCCCTTATTTAAATTTATCTCTCTTTAACCAACCCTCAGAATTTCTTCACAAACCACATTTCTTACATTTTTTTTTTAAAAATTTCATTATCAAGGCGGGAAATCAAAAAAAAAAATTTTTTGTATGTTTTTACTTTTTAAAATCTTTATTACACCCCAAAATTGAACAGCATGATTACCAGAAAATTTTTCCAAACCTTTTAATTTGAGGGGTTTAATTTACATTGTTGCAATAAACATTATCCCTCCCAGGGTCCAGAAAAAAAATTTTTTAAAAAAATCAATCCCCAAATAAAAAAACCAATTTACCCCCCAAAAAAAAGTAAAAAAACCCAATAAAAAAGAAAATCCATCACTACACCCACCTTTCAAACCCACAGATATAAAAAATCAAAAAAACCCTAAAAGGACCCCAATTCTACCGGTCCCATTGAGAAAGCGCGAAAATTTTTTAAAAAATTTTTGGAGGCTCAGATACTTGTTCGACTTGTTGTGGTTCTTAAAAACAATTTTGCTTTTAAACCCTGCTTAACTTTCACTTTCCCTTATCACCTCAGGGCATTTACTGACCCTAAACCAATTCCTGTTTTTGGACGACCAAAGGGGAAAACCCACAAAAAGGGCCATAAATATCCAACAGAAGATGACTTTATTTGGATCTGACATTGGATCTAATCACTTGCCACTAAGGTCTATTTGTTATTGCCTGATTCTTAAATAATCTATTAGATCTTATGGATGAAATGTCCTGTGTGTATATTGATAATAGCAAAGATACAAACTGATATCCTATGTAGGCCTTATCTATGTGCTATTGTAAAATTACCAATTACTCTCATGGATAATAAGTAGAGATGAACGAATTTCTCAAAAATTCGATTCAGTCACTTCGCCGAATTTTCCGACAAAATTCGTTTCGTTCCGAATTACTTCGGCACGAATCGCTTTAAAAAAGCACTATTTCAGGTACACAGACCCTGCGGGGTGCTGTAGAACTTTGGGCCATGTTTAAATAGCAGGGGGAGCTTTTTTTGGGTCTTCAACAATGTTGGTTTTAGTATACACACAGTACTGCCCTGCTCTTAGAATCGCTTCACTAAAAATTCCGGGCATTAAAAGGGCAAAACTCCAAAAAACCAAGGGGGGAATGACCCATAAATATCCCGCGAAAACGGAAAAAAAAAAGCTAAAGGTCGGGTGGCAACAAGTGAAGATGAGGAGGGAAGGGGGGCACCACAGCAGCATAGGTCGGGCGGGGCACAATCATTCTGGAGGGGGCAAAACACGGGGAAGCCACGAGGGGCAAATGATGAGGGAGGTCACGGCGGCAGCAGCATGAGGTCGGGGCGGGGCACATGCACAGGTGGGGACAGGCAGAGCCATAGCAGCAGCATGAGGTCGGACAGGGGCACTGACACTTGGGGATGTACGGCAACGGGCAACAGCGCAGCAGCAGAGGTCTGAGGGCCCAAAATGACAGAGTTTGAGGTGGGGGCAATCCCTTCCCTGGAAAAGTGGTGGTAGGCAGATGGAGAAACTTCAGCAGATGTGTGGCTCAGGCGGGGGCGGCATCAAATATGGCTGGGGCGGTAGTTTGAACCCAGACGACCCAAAGGGCATTGGTGTGTGGAAATCCGGGCCGTCCACCCTGATTCACTTGACAAAGGTCAGTCGTTCCACATTTCCCCGTGGACAAGGGGGTTTTCCCTTGGGAAACCCTGGCCCCCCGCTGCATAAACACCCGTTGATGCCACACAAGGCCCCGGGCAGGACACTTCTCCACTGAAAAACTGGGCAAGTTCGGCCACACATCCAGTTTGGCTGCCCATAGTCCAGGATCTTCTAACTGAGGGGCAGGTGTTTTCCACGAGGCCACAACCTTTTGGTTCAGGACGCTCCAGGCCTGCTGCTGCTGCTGCGACTCCCCTCCCCCATAGGCGGGTGGGGAAAGTGCTCATCAGTGATCCAGACTTGGTTATACTGATGAGCTGGTACTGCCCCTCCCCCCCCCTTTCGCCCCGCTGCGGCAAAAAGTACGTAGGCTGGGGAAACCCCCCCCGGTCAGACCTGTAAAGGGGAGGGCGACCGCTCATAGGCGCAGCCAACTGATTACGGAGGATTTCCCTATGTATTTGAGTTTGCTTCCCTCTCAATAGGGGGGAAAAAGGCTCCCATTTTGGACCGGTGCGAGGGCCCAATAGGGTGGAGAGCCGAAGTATCCCCTGCCGGGATGCTGACTATTGGGGTGTCACACCCAGGCAATAAGGCATGCTGCGGGCCTTGCACAAGTGACTCCGAGGGATTTTCCCCCTCCATTTCCACTGTAACTGCCACGGTGCTTGGGGGTCTCTGCCCGTCTTCCTCACTCCATCCACCCCCTCCCGTGCTCCTCTCCTCCTCCTTGTGACCTGGGTAGAAAATCCCTCATTTCACCAACAGGTTCTGCTCCAATGTCCTCCTCCTCCCCCTCCTTTCAGTCCCCACCGGGCTCATGTGGCCATGAGATGTAGCGCCACGTCCCAGTCCCCTGCCCAGCAGATTTTTCAGCATTGTTCCAGGGCATAAGCAGTGGAATGATGTTATTCATCCCCTGGTCCTGGCGACTGACAAATAACGTCGCCTCCTCGAATGGGCCCCAACAAAGGAGGTGTCCGCATGAGCTGCCACGGCTGACTCAAAGTTCCAGGGGAGTACTCTGTCTGCCGAATCAAAAAAAACGTTAATGGCCTTTTTCGTCATACATCGGTTCCCAAAAGGTAGGTGGGGAAATTCCAGCGGGTGGAAAACTCGCATTTCAGAGTGTGTTGGGGGAGCCGTTCTGCCGTGCAACTCGAGGGGGGTTTTCCCGGGTTTTACGAATGGAAAAAGTGATGCACAGTTTTCCCGGCCCTTTTCAGAATGTTCTGAAAAATCGGGGGAAGATTCAGACCTTTTCACAACTAGATTGAACACGTGCGCCATGCAGGGGCCCTTTGGGCCATCCCCCCTCAGTCAGGCGGACACCATGTTTTTCCCTTTGTCCGTCACCATGGGGTTTCCCATTTTCAGTTGGCGCGGAGAAAGCCACATCGATTTCTTGTGTTCTCCCCTGTGTGACTTTTGTTCGCCGAGGCAAGCCAGGTGGAGAACTGCTGACAAAACCCCGGGGCCCCACCATGTGGGATGATGGGGCAGTACTTGTGGAGCGAGATGGTGGTGGTGGTGGGGGAGGAGGAGGCGGACATTGGGGGGGAGGTGCAGCAGTTTGACAACGTGGAGGAGAAAACCCCCCTTTCCCGCCAAATTGTTTGGGTGCCGGGTGGAAGCAATTCACCTGGGCCCTAAAGGACATGTACTGGCCCCTTTCCGTAGTTACAGCTGCAACGTCCCACTGCGTGCACCTTGGAACAAACCCATAAGCTCAAGGACTGACCCCCCCTTTTTCTAATATTTATGAAGTGCTGGGGGCTGCCTTTTTGGAAAAGAAATTACGGCTTGGAACTCTCCATCTCGGTCGGCCAAAACCATTATTCTCTGAACGAGCAGAGTCCACCATTTGGAAAGGGGGGACTGCTACCCAAAACTTGGACACGAGCGGTCAGTGCTGCACCCTTGGAGGGTTTGGGCCAATGTTGTCCTTTCAAAGCCTGTGAACGACTGCTGGCTCATGAGTAGCAGGGGCGGAGCAAAATGGACCGGGAATGATGTCAAAGAGAAACAGCTCCCTTTTGCAGAGGTGGGGGAGCCTTGACTGGCTGCAAAGGGGGCATGCCACTGGGGCTGCTCTGTTGCTGCGGGGGGCAGGATGGCCACCACATCTGAGCCACTTTTTTCCCAGGCCACCGGGGTGGTAGCTGCATGTGTTGACGCAGGGCCGTGGTGCCAAAGTTAGCTCCCTGGCCCCGCTTCCTTTCTGCCCACGATTCTACATAACCCATATTCGGCTCCCCCTGGTGTCTAGCAAAGAACTGCCACCCCCGCCCAGTTTCGGATTTTACCGCCAACCTCCGCCTGATTTACTCTGCCGCCGCTGCCCCCGCGACCCCTGTGCTGCTACTTTTTTGGGCCTGCGAACGGTTTTTTTACCCCCTGGCCGTTTTGGGTCCCGACCTCACACTGCTGTATCCTGCTGACTCACGGGCCACACGACCACTTCTGGCTGCGCTGCTCCACGCGCAAGCTGACGCCCTTTCTCCTGACGATGATGAAGCCCTTCCCCCCCGGGGTCCCAAGTGCGGTCACAACATCATCTATTTGTGTTTCATTGTCATGCTGTCCCCCTCACCCCGGGTTTTAATGCCCGGGCTGAACTCTCACAACATGACCTCCCATGCCCCTCTCCACATCTATCTTTGCCCTACTGAAGAAGCAGGCGATATTGGCCCCCTTTTTTCGCTGCCAAGTAGCTGCTGACTGCCCCCTCAAATTGTTTACCTCGCTATATAGTGGCCTAGCCCAGACCACATAGTAGATCTCTGGCTGAGGGGGAACCCGGGGGGACAGAGGGGGGCTGGAACAATTTAGGGGCCCCTGACCCGCTCCCGGGGCCCTGCCAAATAATGGTTGTGTCTGAGGTTCCCACCGACTCTTGGCTGGGGGTTTTTCAGATGTCTCTGGGAGGAAAAGGATACCTAGTCAACCAATCAAGAACCCTTTTGGTTGCTGAACAACACCCCGGCCCCCTAGATGACAGCGGGATTTGGGCCTCACCGAGTGACCCCCCTTTGGGGTGCCCTTGCTGTGTAGCGACCGGGCCTGTTCCCGGGTTGTTTGTGCCATGCCCCTCGCAGGTGAGAGCCCGCCCCCTTTCTGTCGAACTACTTTTGTTCTAAAAGTACAAAACTGTTTTGTGAGAATCTGTATATGATAAAAATTTCACCCCGTTTTTGACTCCAAATAACCCAGTAACAACTTGGGTAACCCCGGATATAAAATTGGGTCCACAAATTTTGGGCCCGAACAAATTTTCTTGTATTGTCCTTTTTTAAAAAAACGTGTGGGTTTTTCTAAATGTAAAAGCACAAAAAGGCTTAATTAACCCTTTGGACATGAATTTGGCACAGGAAAAAGTATATATTTTGGCGTTAAAAAGACGGGTTTTTTGGGGCAGCACACCACAAAACAACGCTTAATTTAAACCCCCGGATGTAAATTCGCCCGAATTGAGCCGCACAAAATGTACTTTTTGCGTGTTACAATTGGTTTTTCTACGCCACACAACAAGAGATACGTTTTTAATTAACCCTTTTCTTTTTGAATTAGGCTATAGAAAATTTTTTATATTTTGGGGTTGAAAAAGACGTTTCTTGGGGTCAGCCCCACCCGCAAAACAAACCCTTTAAATTTAACCCCCGGATTTTTTAAAATTGCGCCCAAAAATTAAGCCGCACAAACTAATAGCTTTGTAGCGTGTTACAATTGCGTGTTTTCTACGCCCCACAACAAGAATACAGTTGAATTTAAACCTTGTTGTGAATTAGGGTACAGAAAAATTTTTATATTTTGGTGTTAAAAAGACGGTTTCTTGGGTCAGCACACCAGCAAAACAACGCTTTAATTTAAACCCCTGGATTAAATTCGCAATAGAAAATTTAGCAGCCAAAATGAATGGGATTGTATTGTAAAAACGCTGTTTCTTTAAAAAGATTTCAACGGGAACTGGGTTAGATCCCACTTGGATATGAATGTATATGCAGCTGCAGTAGACGCACACTGGATTTCAGATCCAATAACCCCAAAAAATTAAAAATTTAAAAACATTAAGAGAACAGTTTCTGAACAAGCTGAGACACCCAAAAATCGCTGTATAAAAATCTATTCTTCAGTAAGAGCTATCACCGGGGCAGCACCTTCCCTGACCCAGTACAGTGAGAGCGGTATGAGCTCCCAGCGTCGCGCCCGAACTTATATAGTGCGGTGACGTCACAGAATCCCGCTGGTCTCTGATTGGCTTCACCTCTGCACATGTCATGCAGGCTATGCCCTTCTTCCCCCCAAGTGCTTTGCCCATGTAGCGCCATGTGCTCGCAGCCATTTATCAATCAAAAGCACACTTCGTTCACCCAAGTACCCCAAAGTTCGACTTCGTTCCGAACCGAAGTTTTCCTGAAATTCTAAAGGAATTACACTTCGTTAGAATCGATTCGCCCATCTCTAATAATAAGCATGTGAGTGGTGTCAGTATTTTTGCAATTGAGCAACCTGTTCTGTATGCTTCTGTGGCTTTTCTGTATACTGATATGAACTGGTTCTTATCCAATATGTCGTTTTTACTAAGCGATCACTCCCCTCATCTATAGTAGGTGTGTGACAAATTGTTTATAGATTTTCTGCACGTGTGCAACTTCTCCAATGTAGCACTGAGGCTTTTATTGCCTGCTACTGGGAATAGTTTTTTGACTAGCCAGGGTGATGATTAATGATTCATACTCGGACTGGATTCCTGTTACTAATCGGGTACCACAGGGGTCAGTATTGGGACCTATTCTCTTTATTATATTCATTGATGATCTTACACATGCATTACACAGTAGAATAATACTACTAATAGAGGATAATGTTCTATTACAAAGAGATCTGGATAAGTTGGAGGCCTGGTCAGAGAAGTGGCAGATGAGGTTTAACATGGATAAATGTAAGGTCTTGCACATGGTAAAGAAATACCCAATACATGATTACTTTTTAAATGGAAAATCTCTGGGTAAAAGTGACATGGACAGTGGACAGTAAACTTAATAGTAGCAGACAGTGTCATGCAGCAGCTGCCAAGGAAAATAGGATTATGGGGTGTATTAAAATGGGCATAGATGCACAGATAGAACATTATTCTCCCTATCAAATATCCTGGCCAACTGCGCAGGAATATTGTGACTTTTTTTGGGGCATCAGTGCACAGGAAAGACATTGCGAGTTTGAACGGTTAAAAAGGCGGGAAATGAAAATAAAGAACGGTAACTACAATCCCAAAGAAAGATTGGGAAATTGGGTTTTAATTTAGTTTAGAGGAAGAAACTTCGGGGAGACTAATATATATATACATTACGACCAAAAGTTTGGACCCCCTTTATTCCAACAGTTTTCTGTATTTTCTGAGAAAAAAATTGAGATTCACCCTGAAGCATCAAAACTTTTAATTTAAACAACGGGAAATTTATACTTAACAAAAAAGGTTGAAACAATGAAAATTGTTTTTATTCTAGGTTCTTCAAAGTACCACCTTTGCTTTGATTATGCGTAACGGAGGAGTGGATCCGCTGGGCCAACGCAACGAGATAGCTAAGCCCGCCGGGGAACGGAACAAAGTACCCCCATTTTCACCAACCCGCCGAAAAGCGGGATGGATTTGCGCGGCTTGGACCAGGTCGTTACCCGCGTGATTGTTTTTGATGGGGGCCCGGGGTCAGCGTGGTAAAAAACGAACCCGGGAGGCGTAGTCGGGGACAGCAGAAGGTCAGGGCAGCGCAAGGTTCATAGTCAAGACGGGCAACGGTCGGGGCAGGCGACAAACGGGCAAGGTCAAAACGGGGAGCAAGCGGACTGGACACGGGTAATCGACAAAACCCAAAACTCTCAAAAACCCACCAAAAACAAAAAAAACCCCCCCCAAAACAACTGGCAGGAATTTTGGGGGCGGATACCTTAAATAAACCACGCCCCGAAATGGCCCAATTTTGGGGACGCTAGCCCTTCAATTTAAAAAGCCGGCGCCGCGCCTAGATGGGGCCACGCGCACGGGGGCCGGGAGCGGCGCACAGGGAAGCGCGGAAGGTGGGGGACGGCGCCGGGACCGGGGACAGCAGGGGAAGGTCGCGGGCACCGCAGCTGCCGCCCGGATCCCCTGCGGCAGGGGGACGGGTGGGGGGGGGCGCGGGTCCCCACCCCCTGACAACTGCTTTGCACACTCGGGCATTCTCTTGATGACTTCAAGAGCTAGTCCCTGAAAGGGTTTTTTTCTAACAGTCTTGAAGGAGTTCCCAAAATTTTATCACTTTTTTGGCCCTTTTGCCTTCACCTGGGTCCGCTCACCCCAAACCATCTCGTTTGGGTTCGTCTGGTGATGCAGGGGCCGGGTCATTGTTTTGGGGCATTGTCCTGTTAAAAATAAATGATGATCCAACTAAAACGCAAAGGGGAAGGGAAATAGCATCCGCTGCAAGATGCTGTGGTAACCAGGTGGTTCAGTATTCCTTCAATTTTGAATAAACCCCAACGTGCACCACAAAGCACCCACACACCATAAACCCTCCTTCTCCATGCTTCACGCGGGGAACCAGGCATGCAGAGTCCTTCTCACCTTTTCTGCGCGACAAAGACATGGGGGTTTGGGAAAAAGACCAAAATTTTTGGACCCTCAGACCAAAGCACAGTTTTCCATGGTCAATGTCCATTCCTTGTGTTTTTTAGCCCAAACAAGTTTTTGCTTGTTGCCTGTCTTACAGTGGTTTCCTAGCACATTTTCCCATAAGCCTGCTAAAACAATCCCCTCTTAACATTGTTTTGAGATGTTCTGCTCTAGAACCTGTGTGCTTTGACCTGGTCTCTTTCGAGCTGTTTTAAACCCTGTGATTTCTAGGCGGGTGACTGGGTAAACTTATTTTTCGCAGCAGATGACTCTTGGTGCCACATGATGAACCCTCGCCGGTCAGGCCCATTTTTCCGCCGTTTCCCGGTGGAATCTGCGCCGTTTTTATGTCGGGGACGGCGGCTCATACATATATTAAAGTCCGCCGCGCCTCCCAGGTGTCGGCGCAGGGGGGAAAATGAGGCGAAGTCGGCCTGCTCTGAGATTTCTGCCGGAGGTAGTGCGATCATACAGGGGGAAAAAAGTCCGCCCGCGCCTCGCCATGCGTGGGGCACAGTGCGGGGACATGGACCTTTTGGGGCCTGCGCCAAAAATTTCCCGCCCCGGGGAAGTGCCCCTAACATCGGGGAAAACCCCGAGCGCCTCCCCCAGGGTGGGGGCAGGCGGGACATGGGCGCAGTGCGGCAGGCCCTTCGAGACTGCGCCGAAAATCTTTTTTCCGATGCGAGACGGGCTGGAGCGGCGAGAAATCATTCCACATTCGGTGCGGATAAAATCCAAATCGCCTTTAAAAAGGGGTTTCTACATTTCGGGAAAAGACTGAAAAATTAAAAATAAAAAAATAAAACAAAATCATTTCCAATATCCTAATAAAAAACTAGGATATTGAAAATGGCTGGAAAAAATACAGTATTTAAATTCTAAAACCCAAATTCTTTGGCGCCAAAAACCGCCAATCAAAAGGGGGACACTGAACTATTAAACCGGGGGGCAGGATTGACCAATCAGAATCCATCGGGACTCTTAAAAATCAGTAAAAATGCTAAAAACACTGATTGGCTGAGATAAGGGGGGCTTGTCATCTCACCAATCAGAATGGGACGCAAATTCCCATTCTGGGCTAGGAGAATTTAACCAATCAGAATAGGAGCGCAAAGTCCCATTCTAGCCTAGGGGGAATTTCACCAATCGAATCCAGGGGGGGACTCTTCAAAACAGAAAAAAGGGCTGCAAGAGCTGATTGGCTGACTAGCGGGGGCTCGCCTAGCTCACCCAATCAAGCGCGAGCTACCCCCTTATAGTCATGGAGAGATGGCCGCACAAAACTCGCCGCTCACGCCGTCGCCTGAAGGTTTTAAACCAATAATTTTAGTATTACTGTGAAACATCTCAGCTAAAAAGCAAACCTTCTTTTGCAAAAAGCAGTTTCCAAACACAAAAAAAGCGTTTGCGCGGACCGGGGTACAAGGGAATGCAATGAGAGAATTGCGGGGAAAAACGTAATTTTAAAATTTTTTAAATATTCTCAGGGCGGCATAAACCACCAAACAGAATAGGGCGACAATGTCCCTTTTTAAACCTTGGAGGAGAATTGACCAATCAGAAAGGAGCGACAGTGGGCCCCTTCTATCCCGGGGAAAAATGGACCAATCAAAATTTAAAGGGGGACAGTTTAAAATACATTAAAAAAAGGGAGAAAAGAGCTGATTTGGTTTAAACCGGGGGGCGTCCCCTTCCATCAGAGCGCGAGCTGCTTTCTCATAAGTTCTATGGGGATCGAAATTTAAAAAAGGCCCGAAAATTTTGGGCCAAAGGGAGAGCGAGAGACGCCCTTGGTTTCTAATGCAATCTGGATAAAAGTGACAGGCTGAAATCAAAAATTATAACACTACAAAGTTGTGCCGAGTTTATAACCGAATACAAAATGTGGCTAACGAAAAAAAAAAAAAACAAAAATCATGTTTATTTCTTTTTTTTTAGCCAAGGATCAATAGTATGGGGGGCATCAAAAAAAAAGAAATAAACATGATTTTTTTGATTCAAAAATTTTTTTTCGTTTGCCACATATTAGTTTTCCTTTTTAACACAAAAGGCACAACTTCTGAGTGTTATAATTGATTTCAGCCATGTACAGTTTTTTTACCCCGAGCATTAGAAAACCTAGGGGCGTCGCCGCTCTCCCATTGGTCCAAAATTCGGCGCCCTTTTTAAATTTCGATTCCCCTAGAACTTATGAGAAAACAGCTCGCGCTCTGATTTGGGTAAACTGGACGACCCCCGCTGCTTCAAACCAAAAAGCCGTTTCTCCTTTTTACTGTAATTTGAACTGTCCCCCCCTTTGAATAGATTGGGCCCTTTTTCTCCATAGGATAGAATGGCCACTGTCGCTCCTTTCTGATTGGTTTAAATTTCCTCCATGGATATAAAGGGGCATTTTCGCTCCTATTATTTGGCTGGTTTATGCGACCAATGAAAAGCTTTACAAATTTTAATTACTGTCTTTCCCGACAATTCCTCTAGGCAATTCCCAAAATACGCTGGTCTTGGCGACGAACCGTTGTTCGGGTTTTTTAAATGCTTTATTTTTTTAAAAAATGTTCTGGTTTTTCTGAGAAGTTTTCACGTAAAAAAATAATTTGTTTATAATACTTCATGCCGCCCCGGGGCTGGCGCCGAGATTTGAGTGTCTCTCCTCCATAAGTATAAAGGGAAGTGCTCGTTTCGATTGGCTGGGATAGCCAAGCCCCCTACTCAGCCAATAAACTCTTTTTTGTCTTTTTCTGTATTTTGAATAAACCCGCCGGGGAATTTTTGAAAGGCCAAATTCTTCCCCATAGCTTTTAATGTTCATGTCGCTGATTCTATTGGCCGGGGTTTTTTCCCTTTTCCCCCAACCCCAAAAGAGAAAGGTTTTTTTAGTTTTGAATTACTGTCTTTCCCCCCAAATTTTCAATTCATATTGTTATATTGCCCGTTTTTAGAGTTTGAAAGTGATGTTTTTTTTTTTTTTGTGTTTTTTTTTCGTCAGCCTCTTCGACATGTTTTTCCCCCCCTTTATAAAGGCGATTTTTTCCCATTTTTAAATCCCGCTCACGGGTGGAGCGCCGAGATTCTGTCGCGATCTTCGATCTCTTCCTGATGTTCCGTTTTGCTTCACTTCGCCTCCGCCGGGGCTTTCGCCAAGTCTGCTTGTGGACGGGCGCGAGATTCTGTCGCGATTTTAATTTCCCCCTTTCCCCGCAGTTCGGATCCTGCTTCACTTCGCCTCTGCGGGAATTTAGACCAAAAAAACCCGGTTGTTGTCGGAGGTGCCGAGGCCGGATTTGGCGGCCGCGAGGGGCATGCTCGGGCTTACGGCGCGCCGCCTCCCGACCCCACCCCCGCCCACCCCCCCACCCGGGGCCCCCCCCTTCTGCGGCCGCAGCCGAAAGTGCCGAAGCTGCGTCCACAGCGGGATTTGGCTGGAGCGCATGACGCCAGAAAACAGGCTAAAGCCCGTTATAAAATTCGCCTTGGTCTTTTTTTCCTGGGCAGTCCTCGGGCCGTTTCTTTTTACCTTGTTGGTTTTTTGCCACGCCTTGGGGGCATTTTTTAAAGTTTCCCTAATTTTTCGGGGCGACTGACCTTTTTCTTAAAGAAAGATGGTCATCATTTTTCTTTATGAGCTGTTTCCCCTTTGCCATAAAAGAAATTTTAAAAAGTCCAATTTGGGATATCAGCTGTGTATCCACCTGACTTCGAACAACACAACTGAAAGGTTTTCCCAACCCCCCTTTTTAAAGGGAAAAAATCCGCATTAAACCTAAAGGGGGAACCCTAAGGGAAAAACCATTTCGGTGACTACCCTCTTTAAGCCACAAGAAAATTAGAAAGGGAAACAGTAATCAAAGCAATAGGTGGCACTTTTAAGAACCCTTTAAAATAAGACATATTTTTTAGTTTTTCACCCTTTTTTGAAAAATATATAATTCCACATGTGTTAATTCACTAGTTTCGATGCCTTCAGGTGAATTCTAAATTTTATAGTCATGAAAAATACAGAAAAACTGTTGGAATGATAAGGGTGTCCAAACTTTTGGTCATGTACTTATAAATATATGAGATCTTCTCCCATGATTATGTATACTTTATCCTCTGAGATGATATACTTGAATCCTACAGAGGCCTCCCCATCCATTTCTAGAGGAAAGAAGGGTTTCATAATGATCCATAGAAATGGGTCTTTACTTTAAGAGCAGTGAGATTGTGTAACTCTCTTCCAGAGGAACTTATCATGGTGAATTCGATAACAGAGTTCAAAAAGAGTCTGGAAGTATTTCTTGCATGTAATATATAAATATATAAATATCGTGTAATAATATAACAAGTTGTAGTGGCTAGGATTCTGGAAAAGGGGTGTTGATCCAGGGATTTATTCCTGAGAGTGACCAAATTGGAGTGTTTTTTTTTTTTTTTGCGTTCTTTGGATCAACACAATAGCAACAACGCTAGCGCCTGAAAATGCGCCCATGGAACATCCTCGTCCTTTTTCGGCTCCTTAAAAATATATGGCCACATCGTATAATGCGATACTCCATCACCTGCGCAGTCTCCGCGCGCACTGCTACGGCGATCACATGGTTCAGTTTGCGCGCGCACACAAGCTCGCAATCTCACTCGCCACACAGCTCTCCACGCACACCCAATTCTGCCTCTCTTTCACGTCTCACGCGCGCCCGCCACAGCGCTCTCTTCATAACTCCTGCTCTCATCGGCGCTCCGCCCCTGCAAATGCGCGCGCGCGTCTCTCGCTATCTCCGCTCTGCCCACTCTCGCTCTTATGCTCGCACGCCTCTACCTCAACGCCACTTCCCTCGCACGTGCACTGCTCGCCTATCATCATATATGCACGCATGACTCTCCTCCTGTACTATACCATCACGCGTTGACCGCTATCGGACGCCCCCACGCATAGCGCGCCTCATCGAACTCTCTATGTCCGATGCTCCGTCGCCTTAATATAAACTATGCTGTCTAGCGCCTCGATAACTCCGCACGCCACGCGCACTGCACATCAGCACATCTTCTCGGCTGTTACTCGCTATTACATGCCTCATATATATCATCTCAGTACGCCACTTCTCTCTCTATCTGGCAATATCTCGTTCTCTCTCGCGCCTTAATATCTGCGCGACATCCGCTTGGTCACTCGCACTCCACACACCGGCACCGCTCGCTTTGCCCATCCCCGCTCTCACATGTCTTCTTCGCGCACGCCGTCTCCTGCCACTCACTAAGAAGCGACCTCTTCCGGCCATACGTTGCCACAAGAGACTCTCTCTCCACGCGGGCCTGCTCAGTCGCGCTCTCCTCCGCTGCTTCTGTCACACAGCCGCTCCACCCCTGCTCGCGCACGCTCCTCTCTACTTGCGCGCGATACACCATCAGCGCGCTCGTCACACTGCGCTGCGCTCGCACCTCACCAACTATCACGCACACCACCTCGACTCGCGCGAGATCTGCGTGTCTTGCCCTCGGCCCACTGCGCTCTGCCCTAGGACGACATATTATGCGATCTCTGCTTCTACGGCTATACAACGTTCCACACGTTGTGCACCACACCTGTTCCCTCTCACACCTCTGATCCTTGCTATGTTCTCCTATAAATCAACCGTGCCCTCCCCTCTCCACATCACTGCACTCTACCTACTGCCTTGCGCTTGTAATGCGTGTGTCTCCGTATTACACAATCTCACGCGGTACGCAACTCTTAGCCTACGTTTCTTCCACACTTGTCTCCTCGCCGCTCTACTATGCGCTTGGTGGACTAAATGTCCTTTCTTACGATATACACGGACCCTCTTCATCCTCAGCATCACGATTCCACTGTAGTCCTCACCCTCTCTGCTTTGCGCCACACGTTATGCTCGCCGCCAGCTCTTATGGGTCAAAATCCCGTGTTTAGTGTTTGTGTATGAGTAGGCTAGTAGCCGCGACCTGCAAGTGTATGAACTCATTGTTTGACTGGTAATCTCGCTCATCGCTCTCACTGAGCTTTGTGTGACGATCTCATTGGCATGCTCACCACAAGTGAATGCGTGAAGTGAGCCTTTCGTTTCCAGTGTTTCATACGCAGCTTCCTTCAGACTACCGTAAATCACTGTCTCATTATTCACCATTATCCTCTAACTCCGTGAACTCCGTCTCCGTCTCGCACTGGTTCGCTTACTTACATATCTACACGCACCATCAACTTCTTTAACTTGATCATTTCATCTGTCTCGACAGCCAGAAAAAAATAAAAGAAGGGATGATAAGAAGTGTGGGTCAGGCTTCCCTCTCCTTGATCACTGCTGATAATACGCTTTAGATTGGAGTTGTAGTCTACTTCAACACAGTATGATACTCTCATGGTAACCGCTACATACAAAAAAGTGAATAAAAAATATTTTTAATCAGGCTCCCATTTCAAGGAGCGGCGCAGGTATCCGCAACTTCGCGCATCTTATAAGGAATAAAGATGGAGCCGCTGAATGATGTAAATTACTACAGCCTACTTGGCAACTCTCAGAAAATCGCACCAAGGTTCTTCTTGCTACCAATACACTCGCCGTTAACCACTGGGTTGAGCCGCTCTTTTATCGTCAAAGTTCGAAACGACGCGCTTCGCGTTCTTTATGGTGCTCGCCGACAATTTCCTGATCCATGCCGACTACTCGCGAAGGCTTAAAAGCCTCCTGTGAATCTATATTACGATCGCAGCCCTTGCCGCGCGTCGCGCCACGCCTTCCCAGGCTATTTGGCGTGCCCAGCAACTAATGAGATTACAGAATATGCAGCAGGTGGATGTCGTGCTGCGGGACGTCATGATGGGAATGGTGTATGGTTGCGATTTGAGGCTGCGCGGAAAAAATTCACATGACCTCGTTTTTACATAGAACAGCCCGTTTCCCTGCTTTCACAGCACCCTCACATGGCGCTCTGCCTCAGCTGTCCGCACGCGCTCGGGATAGGACTGAGGTTGCCTGCTCGCTGGCCCAAACAGTCAGCACGAAAATTAGCGTCGTATTTATGCACCACAGAGAAACCTCTCATATTAGCAGTGAGACCTTCCAATTTAGTGAGATCTAGGGGATTCTGCAACCCATTTTATGTAGTTAGCGTGAGGAATTTTAAAGCAGAAGCAATACACCACTCGTAAATTCACCCGCGCACAGATGGCGAGCTCGGCGGGGCGCGGGCGGCCGGGCGAACACAGAAATGCTCTTCTATAAAGTACAATCGATGTTGAGTTGCGCAACCCAAGATCACTTGTAGTTTAGACATTTCGCTTCGTGGATTATCGCGCTATTACGTAACTGTTTTGCATTATTGAAATCGTTTCCACGCGCGCTATTGGGCCAGGCCACGCCGCGCGCTAAAACTCTAGTAATGGACTACACAATCATTTCTAGTAACGCACGGGTCACGCAATGGTGTAGCTGCATTAACACTCCACAGTGTTTTCTTTTCAGTATACATTTCAGACTAGGTGCGCGTCAATTCTTTACCCATTACACCTCGTCGCCACTGTTGATTTCGAACCACCATGCACCTTAGATTACATACCCAGCAATCATTGTTGGTCTCGCTACAGGTCGTGTTGTTGCCAAACAAATACCGTTTGTATCCATACGAAAACATCACAGTTTCGTGTTTTTTTGACTCGCTTGCGCACACCTATGCCTCCTGCCTTCCATCGCGGACGGCGCACGTACGTTCAAATCTTAAATACACTCGCACAATTCTATACTTCCTACCATATAGGTGAATTGATAAGGTGCAATAAAATAACCCCGTCGTTTGGCATTATATTGCACTCAACATATCAAGGCTACAGTGTTTTTTTGACTTTTGCGCACCAGCACTCCTGTGTCTTGCACCGCCCCCAGCGATCTACGTTAAATCCTTAAACAGCACCTTTAGTATTCACCACAGGTGAATTGAAGGTGCACAATAAAATACCGTTTATTATTTCAAAAACATAACAGTTACGTGTTTTTTGATCCCTTTGCGCACCCAGCACACTGTTCTATTGAGCGAAGATCTACGTAAATCTTAAAACAGCAATTCTATTCTTCACCATCAGCGTGATTGAAAGTGTCACCTACTCCTTCTACCGTTTAAGTTAGATAGCACTCAAATACCACCTCCTTCCATGTCTGCACGGGTTTTTGACTTTTGCCGACACCCAGCACTGTTCAGGTGGTGCGCTGCCATCTACGTTAAATCTTAAAACAGCAATTCTATATTCACAACAGGTGAATTGACTGGTGCAAGATATACAGTTTATTATATCATAAAACATAACAGTTAGTGTTTTTTGCCATTTTGCGCACCCTAGCACTGTTCATTGACGCTAGCATCTACGTAAATCTTCAAAACAGCAATTCTTTATTCACCACAGGTGAATTGAAAGGTGCAAAAAAATACGATTATATTATATCAAAACATATAAGTTTAGTGTTTTTTGACTTTTGCGCACCCAGACATGTTTCATTGACGCATTAAAGCATCTACGTAAATCTTAAAACAGCAATTCTTGATATTCACCAAGGTGAATTGAAAGGTGCAGTAGAAAAATCTCCGTTTATTATACCAAAACATAACAGATACGTGTTTTTTGGACTTTGCCCAGTTCCAGAATTTGTTGATAGGACACCTTGCAGTTAAATTTGAATCCAGCAATTTTGTTTTTTGGTTAGAGGGGATTGAGAAATAGCTGTGATTTGTACCGTCTTTTAATAAGAGGAACTTTCTAATCTATTCCATACCTTCTCAAATTTTAATATTTCTTGACATGGAGCGAAAATTGAGTGGTTAAGCGAGCAAAGAGAGGGGGTAGCACATGGAGTAGAGGACGAGAGAAGGTGCTCCTTCAGTGTGGCGCAACACGCATGCCAGCGATCGTCAGTGCAGGACCGTCAGGCCTGCTATCGCTGGGTCAGGGCCCTGTGAATCTATGTAGCGTAACATCGTCGCAAATTCTGTCCTTCGCGTGGTTAATGCAACCCTGCATCTAGCAGTTTACCTCCTCAGTCCGCGCTCAGTCACGGCCAACAAATGTCGTCCTAGCATCACATCAGCATCTAGTCCAACATGAAGCAGACCCAATGTCAACTGTGTACCCACCACTTGTATAATCCATTTTCTGAAGACCTTCTTTGATGACAAAATGAGGTTGGGCGTCAGAGGCAATGTTAAATGATCAATAGAGCCAAAAAGGATGATTTTCTCTGCTCTGACACCCAGGTACTGATGCCATCAGAGGAGGTGAAGGAAAGCCGGCTCAATCCCGTCAAAATATCTCCGGTACGCGGTCGCAAGCCTTGCAGCTGACCCCCTTGTCTTTGTAGCCCGCAGCTCTGGATGCAGAAATTCAGGAAGACCAAGTATCCTGTCGGTGTTGATGATGATGATGACGACAGCTGCGCGATCCCATCCTGGTCTTTTCCGCAGAAGACATTTGCTTGCACAGACTTCACATCATTGTGGACGAGGAGGAAGACGATGGCCGGACTTGTGTACATTGACGGGAGTCCCGCCACAAATTAAAGGCCGAAGAGGGCTCCGCACCGTCCGCCAGAAGTCCGCTGTGATATTATTCCCGCGCCACGGTCACAGTCGCAAACCCGCTCTCTCGACGTATCGCCGTCAAAATAAGGTCCCTGGATCCTCTCAAGCCTGGGCCTTCTTTGAGCAAGCCTCTGATTCACCTGCGATGTCATATGCCCCGCCTTTGCCGTAAAACGATAAGTGAGGCAAGAAACCTTAAAGTGGATAAACACCACCAACATGTCTAGTCATCTCTTTACAGCGAGATATGTGTGTGGAGCTTTGAAATGGGGGGGGGAACAACTTAGCACTTAAAAAGGCACAGGACCGACGCGGGCCTCCAACACACTTGTCACAATCCTCTGATTCCTCTGCCTCCTCCACTCCTCCGCCAACACACTAGCGTTCCCTCAGCTGCCATGTCTCTCAGATTCATGATCAGGATATCAAGTCTCCTCCGCTTCAGCCTCCACCGTAGCACCACGAGTACCCCTCCATGGCACCACCAGAGACCCATTCATCTACACCCTTCTCCTTCCGCCAGTTTGACGACCTGCAGCCCATACAGCGGGCCAGGTCCTAGCTTACAGCCTTCTGTCTTTCAGGTTTGGAGCTGATGAAAACACTTTAACCAAACCATCCCAAGCAAAAAGCCTGAATGTCGGCACATTGCCAGGCTTTTGGGCCTTGGAAATGTTGCCTCTCAGTGCTGGTGGACACAGATGGGAGTTACCGCCACTGTCATGGCCCTCGCTTGCCCCAACAATATCCCTGATACCGAGCAGTGGCTTTTACTTTGCTCCAGAAAAGCCGTCCCTGCCACTGGTCCAGCCAATGTACACTAGTAATTTAAAGCGCGTTATCTGCATCTGTGTCCGGAAAAGTACATCTCATGACACCGACACTTGGACTAGTAAGCACGGCCAAGGCTCGCCCTCTTATATCTCTGTGCAGCTCACTGATCGGTGAGCTGGGTGGATGTCTCTGGGCAAGGTAGACGGTGGCTCTCAGGCTCGGCGCACGCTCTTCAAAACCGCAGGGAGGGCTGCATGCGGGCTACTTTATTCACCCTCCAAGGTCCTCTCGGTGGCATCCACGTGCCCAGAGACACAAGGCCGCTGTTGAAATTAATCTGCTTTGGAGACCGTCCTACACTCTAGGTCAGGTAATTGTGGAAAGCTTCTCAAAGCAAAGATGACCTGAGCGTACTGCGCTGACAAGAACCTTGTGCCAGGCAAGGTGGCATACCTGATGCGATAACGGGCGAAATCTGATGGCCGCCCTTAAGAATACGCAGTAGGCTGGAGCCACATCCACTTGCCTCGAGAACATGTTCAATGAACCTTGTCGACGTCCTAGAAATTCGATAAAGAAAGCTACCCGGGTCTGGACTGCCTGCTGAAGAGAGGTCGACGTCTGTCGTTCGACACTTCCGACCGTTCGCACACTTTCTTGGTCCCGCTGGCTTGCGGTCTGCCAAGCGTCTAGCTCGGCCATCCCCGTCAACACGGTGTCTCTTTGTTGAAGTCTCCACACATAATGCAAACAACGATTTAGGAGATTCCAACACATCGCTCAGCGAATTGTTGGCTCAGCCAGCCGCACCACTTTGAGCTCATGCCATTAAGCAGTAGACGAAGTGACACATGGGACTGACAAACAAGCAGCACGGTCACGGAACCTCGGGTGTTGATCCAGATCGGAGAGTGAGGCAGGTGAAAGAAGCTCTGCACCATCCTTGCCCGTTGTTTGAAGGAAGCCATCCAAATGGTCAGTGCGGACAATGCCTAGTGTTCAGCATGGAGCTCATTGTGGTGATCTTCGTTTGGGACCGATCTTGGCAATCTGCTGAACATCTCACAGACAGAGAGAACTCCGCCAGCGACAGGAGGAGGAGCAGAAGACGGGAACTCAGTATGCGGACACTTAGGCCTTTCTCTCCGTCATAATCCACAAGGCCGACAGTTTCACATTTTCATCTCGGTCTTCATAGACGCTCAGTGGTTCGGGGGTCCAGAAGCTAGTGCAGGGGCCGCATCAGCTGCTCAGGGTCCATCATCTCAAGGAAGTTCAGGCTGTGTTGCTAAGATTGTGCCCGGATGGCCAGACGGCTGGAGGAGGAGGGGAGGAGGTATTCCTAGACACCGAAGCGCTTACCGACGTCCCTGCCTTGGAAAGAGAGTTGCGTGAATTTTGAGGCGGAGGAGGATGATGAGAGAAAGATTCAGTTTGCTAGTGCCCCTCGACCCAGAGGCTTGGGAAATACAGGCTCCATCTATCCATGAGGTGCTTGGGATGCTCATTTCCTCCAACTGATCCTCGCATCACTTTAAGGCCGCATTTCACAAAATGATCAACAAGCTCTACTGGGGTGGCCACCACTCCTGGGACTACCACGCCCGGTCCCACACAATATAAAAACAAAAATCAGGCACTTTTCCTTCACCACCCAAAATAAGTGTGCAATATAATGGCAGGAAATGGAGGCCTTGATGGGATTGATTAATACTGGAGACATACTGGTTGCGTCTGCTTCACGGTTACCACAATTTGTCATGGTGGTAACAACATCAGCGAAGTGACAGCAGTAGAGTGCCAATGTCAGCGTTAGTGGCAGCAGCAGGCAAGGTGGGCAGAAGCCTAATGGGTGTCCTCACTAGGGCATCTCTTTGATTGTACCACCTCACCAAACGCATGCAATGCAAGGGCCACACATCCACTCACAGAGATCAGCTTATGATCATGGTGACAGACTATCTGCTTCTCAACACCGTATGTTTTTAGCCATGTGTTTCCGGAACCCATTAGGACTTCTGGGTATCAAAATGGACGAATTGGCCCGAGTCTGGCTCAAGTCCACGCCTAGAGGTTTGTTGTCTGGCACAGCAGCCCAGCGTCATATCCTGAGCGGACTTCAGCACTGTAGAGGACCGAGAGTCCATGACAGACAAAACGCATCCGGCTTTCCCACAGATAATGTGGATCGTCTTGACTGTTCATCAAGATGAAATCAGCATGGATCTCTGATGATGTTGTGGCCCCAATTGCCGAGAGGTCACCGATACCGTTGCCAAGTCTACTTCACATTCTTTGATCAAAACAGAAATGGTGTATCCTCACTTGAAACTCTTTTTTTAAAATGATCATGTCTCTTACTGCCAATTTTTATTCTCTTTTCCCCAATCAGTTCATTTATGCTGTTTTTCTGTGAGGAGACTGTAAAGACACATGCAACGCAGTTTCACCATGACAACACCGTTTATTCAACTTTACTCAGTTTATCTTAAGCTAATGTTTTCGCCCCACTCGCCCACTCCTCATATGGTTTTGAGGTCATAAGATATGCTATGTGCAGTCTAGCTCAGCTATAATCATGGTCTTCCTTTGGAACAGAAATGTGATTCCTACTAGTGCGCATTTATCCCGCACAATTTTTTTGATCTCGTGGTGAGAAGTTCATATTTATAATTTTTTAGGGGAGACATGTTGCTGTGAGACGCATACAGCTATATAATTATGTTCCTTTGGAACCGGTGACCTGGTCCGGCTTCTAAGGTGGCCATTTCTCCCTCACAATTTTTAATAGTGGCTGTAGAAGTCATATTTATAATTTTTTGGGGTCATGTAGCTGTGAGGAGCGATAAGCAGACTCTAATCATGGTCCTTTGTAACAGAAATGTGCGCTTCATTAGTGCATTTGCTATACTCATCAATTGTTTCATAACAGTGGATGAGAAGTCATCTTTTTAATGATTTTAGGGCGTAATGCCGAGCGTTGCTGAATCGAGCAGCATACTAACAGGTCCTATTATAATAAAAAAAATGTTGTTTCTAACAAGACATCGCGGTTTCCTTCACAATCTGAGCATAGATGGCCTCAAGGGTCATGCTTGAATTTTTGGGGGCATTTTGCTTATGTGAGACATGCCAACAGACAGCATACTACAGGTCCTATACTCTAAAAAATGTTGTTTCTAATCACATATGTTGCCTTCACATTTGACCAAAAGTGGCTCAAGGGTCTCCATGCTCTGAATCGATTTGGGGGCTATTTTGCTGTGACATGCAGCCTATACTACAGGTCCATACTTTCTAAAAAATGTGTGGTTCCTAATCCTGCAGTACATTTGCTTCTTCACAAATCATGGAGTCAAGAGTGGCTCCAAGGGTAGATGGTGCTGCCTCAGAAACAGGAATAGACGGCTAGGGACAATCGCTCAACTGGACAATATTGCAAAATTCGACATTGTTTTTTGCAAGATCTTATAACATAGCTATCAATACCTGTATTGAGACAACCATTTAATACCAATGAAAAAACAAAAAGAGAGAACAAAGAACATTGGTGGGATTCATCATATTTTAATAAATGTGTTTTCTAGAATTAAAGTACTATAAAACTTGTTGTACAATAATAGCTGTCTTAAAAATACAAATTCCTCTGAAATTCGGCGCACAAGGGAAGGTACAGGAAAACCTTGACCACGATGTAGGTTTATTCAGAGGACATGGAGTATAAGGAGCAGCTACGGGAAGAGAACATCAGAGTACAGAGACCAAAGTGTCCTCCCGCACGTTGAGTGTAATCATGAGGAAAAAGAATAGCCAAGATAAGGGCATCATCTAGGTGTAACAGGAAGGCAGTTAACTACCCAGTATTTCCAAGTAAAGCTCAATTTGGGTCCACACTCATACGGGGTAGGGGCAAAGGCGCAGTACCAGCGTATTGATGTGTATCTCAGAGGAGTGAGGTGGAGTTTCTCAGTCAACTTCCGCTTCCGCACAATCTGCTTCAGCACGGCTCCAGTCATTCGTCTGTGCTGCGTATCAGGGCAAGATTATACTGCCAGTAGTTAATAGATAAAGGACGTCTCCAGCCCTCGGGCTTTCACCTCACACTGTAACTCCGGCCTGGGTTCATGCTGTTGCGCGCGCCAGGACTAAGGTCATTGTCAATGTTCCACGTGAAACTCTAAAATGGTGAGATTGAAAAGTGTACTCCTTTTTCTCCCCCCGGCAATTTTTAAATGTGGGGGAATGCAGGTTTGGGAGGCTAATGAGGCGCGGCCCAGGACACGGTATAGTCTCATAATGTCCAGTTCTACTTATAATGGTGTTTGTAGACTCCGTTTTGCCGGCACTCTTCTTTACAATGTGGGGGTCATTGCAAGGTTGGGGCTCATGCTGTGTTTCACAGGGACAGGGTATTCAAGTCCAGTTTCATAGCTAACATTGATGGTTCAATATCAATACTGACCTTCTTGGCACTTTTTTAATGTTGTGGCCACATCATGGGTGATGCAGGTTTAGGGTACAGCGTGTGGTTCAAGACGTTGGGATAGTAAATGGGTCTGTGACTTTTGTTTGTGACCTTAATATAACATAAGTGTGTTGCCTAAGATTGTTTCTATAGCAGTATCATCTTGACTTTTGTGGCATGTTCAATGTCTGCAATTATCCAGCCCTTGTTTGGGAATTGTATTAATGAAAGGTGTGTTGACTCTCCCATAGTCATTATTGGTCATGCGCCATAATCGATATGCTCACTATCCGAAAAAAACCTTCTGATCGAATAGCAGGACTCGTTCGATATCGATCTCGAGATCACTCGATTAGCCAAACGCACAATCGCTTAAATAACACTAGTTACTCATCACAATTGGACTTAATGATTGTCTGTCAATTATGGAACGTTGGACTCTTGCGCGAATAAAAATTATGTGGAAATTTGGAGTTTATAAATTCCTTTAACTGTTCCAATAGTTTCTTCCCACACATTCTAGATTCATGTCTCACTGCATATACTTAGCACTTTCCCAGAGTTTCTCAGCGGAGCCTAGTAGTCACATGACAGGTGCTCCTACCAAATCATCCATCTATTTGTATAGGTATAGTAAATCTAAAATGATGCCTGCTTCCCTGGCATTGCCTGATAAATTTACTCCGCGCCTTTGCGCTATCTCTTTTGCATTCCCTAAAGCAGGTGTATCAGGTTATACCTCTTGTTGGAAGTGGATCCTCTGGACCCATTGCAAGCGAGGTGTTGTAAAAGCCCACAGCCAGGAGAGCGAGAGTCTAGTAGGTTCCGGTTTTCACAGAGCCCGTCACAAATAAGGGTTGGACTTGCTGTGGCAGATTGCTACACCAGGTCACTTACCCCTGACATGACTTGATCGCGGTGGGGCCAAGTGTGTTGCGTGATGTGGGAGTACAGAATCGTGAGCATGGATCATAGTCAGGGACATTGGACAAGAAGGTTCGGGACAGGCGGCAATGGTTCGTTAATGTTTTTAGTTTCGTTGGGCGAGAAAGGCAAGAAGGTCAGGGACAGGCTAGCAAAAGGTTTCGTAGTCGGGGGGGACAGGCTTAGAAGGTCAGGACAGGCTGAGACGTTTCAGCATTCTTGGTATCGGGTAGCGAGAAGTAGGATTGTTAGACTCGGTATATATCTCACCGTTCGCATACACTCAACAATGATACATGAGAACGCTTCCTCTCAAGGCACAGGGCACTATCAATTCGGCAAAGGGTAGTAGGAAGGGGCAGGTCTTAAATAGGATCAGCGCCTGATGAAAACCAATCATCGGTGCGCTGTCCCTTTAAGCCTGACTGCAGTAGCGGGCGCGCTAGGGGGCGAGCGCACACACGCCCGGAAACAGGAGTGCACGCAAGGCCGGGAACAGGAGCGTGGCAGAGTAAGTGCCGTTCAGAGCTGCGGGCGCGCCTGCAGCTCGGGGACGGGGCTGCGCCATCGCCCGCAGCGGGAGATGCTGCAGGGGTGCGGATGCGCCCGCGTCCCGATATGGGAGTCGCGGGGGCATCCGTAACAGCAGGAAAGGGACTTTTGCCAGTTATCTGGGAAAATATGTACCATGGACATAGCCCACTAGTCCTGAAATGTATAAATTGTATTAGAGCAAGAATAAAACTTTAAAGGCTATGAACACTTTTACTGGAACCCTCGCAAAAAATTTTTTGTGGGGTGGAACATGAAAAATAAGAAAGTGAGCATTTTTTTTCAGGAGGACAGGGTTTGATTTTATGGAGTTCCTGTGGTAAAAATGATATTCCTTTATTCTGCATGTTAGTAAAATTTCCGTGATGTGATTTTAGTGATTTTTAGTTTTTGTATATAGAAAATGACAAAAAGGGGGTGTTTTGAACTTTGTACATTGTTCTGTACTAGCAATATACTGTATCTGCTGTAGGTAACGTGTGACTGGAGAGGCAGTACAACCATAACATGACTACTAGTCAGCACCCCTTGTTTTCACTGCAAAGGAATCAGGGATGCCACAGAAATGTGACTGCAACATCTAAAGGATTGAAAAATCAAAAAAAATTCTGAAAAACCAACTAAAAACCCTTACTGTGTGGATGTTTCCTTAGATAGCTTTGATGTGAAATATTTATTGAACAATTACAACACTGAAGTTAACTCTCAATATGCAATTTTAGATATAGTAGTAGGTTATTCCCATTTTTTTTGAACCCCTAAAAACGTGCAACAAACAACATAATGTACAAAAAAAAAGTACAACACTAGTGCCACACAAAAACAGTTATTCCCATGTTCCAACCTTTTGCCAGACAGGCCTTTTAATCGCTAGGTTGGGAGCAGGGAGGACGGAGCAGGAGAGTGCTCTGTCTTCCTTTTGGTGGCTACGGCAAACTATCCTTCAACCTGATTCTGATCTTAATTTGCAGGCTTCTTGACCCTGGTTGGGAAGGGTTGCCTGGTCCTAGCCAACAATCAGCATAGGTCTAGGATCTCCTCCTACAGTACATAGGCTGTCATTGACAAAGGGCTGATTCAGTGCAATGACTCAGCACAAACAAATACAATACAGTTCAAAACTGCACTGCAACATACACATTACTGCTTTTTAGTATAGTACCTTCTGTACACTACATACCCCCTGCTTTAAAGAAAGCCAACAGCATTTCTTCCTCAGGAACTTGGATGAACCAAGAAGTAGAAGAGAGTTAGCTGGCACATACGATTCACAATAAAACAGCATAATAAATGAAACCATAAAATGATGTTTCTGAGGTACCTTGTTTCCCCGAAAATAAGAATTCCCTCAAAAATAAGACCTAGTGCAATTTTTTTCAAGCTTAGAAATATAAGGCCTCCCCTGAGAATAAGACCTAGCGGCAGTCATTGCTACAGCTCCCCCCATGTCATACATTGGCGTTAGCAGATCATTTAGATAGGTCTTACCTTCTGTGGGAGGCTACCCAAACAAGGGGTGCTCATTTAACCCCTTAACGACCTATGACGTATGGAGTCTTCACAGCCGCCGGGTGTTAGCGGCTAATTGCAGCTAACACCCAGTGGTTTCAGCGCGGGGGGTCGGTGTCGCCCGTCTGTGATGTTTAACCTCTTAGACGCCACGACAAAGATGGCCGCGGCGTCTAAATGAATGAAAAACGGTTCCATGCACCGTTTTTCAGTCCGATCGGGACATCAGCGGTGAGATCGCTGAGTCCCAATTGGCTAACATGGCAGCGGGAAGCCTTGTGACATGTTTTGAATTTCCCCACTTCCGGCCATGGACAGGAAGTGGGAAAACCGCCATCTTGGTACAGCCTAATGCATTGTCCATGCAATGCATTAGGCTGTATTAACGATCGCGCCTCCTAGTGGTGAAGCGCCATAGGGGGACTAAATGTTAAATTAAAAAAAAAAAACTCAATAAAATTTTGAAGTACGAAAAAAAGTATTAAAAGTTCAAATCACCCCCCTTTCCTCATTTTACAAATAAAAACAATAATATAATTAAAAAGTTACAAATATTTATGTATCACCACGTCCGAAAAAGTCAGACCAAAAAAAGTATAACATCATTTACCCCTACGCTGAACACCCGAAGAAGAAAAAAAATTTCCAAACGCCAAAATTCGTTTTTTGGTTCATTTTTTCGTTGCATAAAAATTGAAATAAAAAGTGATCCAAAAAAGCGCATGCGTTCCAAACAGCTAGAATAAAATGTACGCTTCAGCCCCAAAAAAATCCCCCCTCACTACTTTCCGTGGGTTTAGAACAAAAAGTTTTGGTCACAAAAATGGGCACCACAGCGCAAATTTAAAAAATAAACTTTTTGGTTTTTTTACAGTACCAAAACATAAGGGAAAACCCATACAATTGTATTGCCAGCGTAACAACCTTGAAAAGAAAACACATAATTTTCACCGCGAAAACCCCATTAAAAAAAAAAAACTCCCGCAAGAGGCCAAGTAAGTTTTTTTTCACATTTTGACCCATTTAAAAATTTTTTTTTGCCGTTCCCCAGTAATTCTTATAATATGAATAACACCATTAAAAGTACATCTTGTCCCACAAAATAAAAGCCCTCGTGTGTCTATGTGGTGGGGAAAAAAAAAAAAAAGTTAAGGCTTCAGAAAGGGAAAGGGGGGAAAAAAAATTTAGACCAATTATTATGACCGTCCGTCGGGGGGGTTTAAAGGGAATGTGCTATCTAGACTGGGAGTTGGGCAAAAGATTTTAAAACAAATAAATTACGAGAAATTGCTACAAAATAAAAGAAAATTTACCATAATTCAGGGTTTGGAGAGTTATGATTAAAGTTCCAGAAATGATGACATGATGTCTGACTAAAATTGAAATTTTTGTTCATAAATACCGGGATCGGTAAATGTAACATAAATTGTTGTACAGAGTGCTGATGTTTATGATGACATGACTACAGTATGAAAAAAAAAAGACTCCCCTAAAAAAGACCTAGCGCATCTTTAGGGGCAAAAATTTTTTATAGAACCTGCTTTTTTTCGGGGGGAAACAGGTGTGCTAAAATATGCAAAGGAAGGCCCCGTCAAAATAGAACAGTGTACAGTAGTCTGACTCTGAATAGAAAGGGACAATGTCTGTGTTTTCCTGGGCAGGTGAAATGAGTAAAGAGTAAACTTTAGCTTTTGAAAGATGGGGGGGTGTACCAAACTGTACTAAAATTTTTACAAAAAAGTTTTAAATAGTTTTATTTCACCCCAAGGCACTTAACTTAAAAATAAATACCGAGTTCTTTGTGCTTCATTCCAGCACTGGGGCTCCTCAGTATTCTGTAGTAGTGGTAGACATGGCAAGCTTGACGCCTTTTTGCTGGTACTTTTGGTGGTTGGGAAACAGTGGCGAAACCGTGAGGAGTAGTGTGCTTCGGGGCCCCTGCGCTTGGGGGGCCCCGGGCGCTGCTATGCTCCGTCCCAGGTAATGCGCTCCCGGCCCCGCAGTGAACTAACAGTTCTCGCGGCAGGCGGGGAGCTCGGGGTCCCGCCTACTCCCTCTGAAGCCCGGGCCCCCCCCCGGGTTAGAGGCAGCCGCTCGGTAGAGCAGGGCGGAGCGCCGATCGCTCCGCTCTGTTACTTCCCCCTGCCCGGGGCTCTGTGGGCAAAATGGGCGCGGCGGGGGACGTCCCCTCACCCGCGCCGCCCCCCGTGAGCGCGAGGCTGCAGGGGGGAAAAGAG